>JAWNZC010000215.1:1840000-2130000 GCA_035771165.1 Paragorgia papillata | reverse complement strand
CATATTTTGTGTGTATATATATATATAAATAAATAAATAAATACAATTATTATTTATGCCTTTTCATACACATGTTTTTATAATTTATTAACGCCTTTGTTTTGCTTTTAGAAGGGAGAATGCATGTTGCACGTATGCTTGGAGAATCAGGCCTTATTCAAGATCTTGAACGAATTGCCTTTACCCCAGATGGAACTCCTTTATGTCTATATGGTGACCCAGCCTATCCTTTAAGAGTCCACCTTCAACAATCGTTCCGAAATAATGCAGCTTTTACAGAAGACATGAGGCAATACAACAAAGCCATGAGTAGTGTGCGAGTCAGTGTTGAATGGTTGTTTGGAGAGATAACCAAATATTTTAAATTTGTGGACTTTAAGCAGCAGCTAAAAATACAATTAGTCCCATTGGGAAAATTTACATTGTGTGTGCACTGTTACAAAATAGTTTAGCTTGCTTGTATGCTAACATAGTATCCGATTATTTCCAAATCAACCCACCATCCCTGGAAGATTACTTCTGGAGAGTTAATGCCTAGTACCACCTATCAGATATATGGATAAATGCATGTTCTACCATTCTATGTTACTATAGTGAACTCTTTAAAGTTGAGCAACATTTTATCATATTGCCTAAATGTAATAATATCTATTTATAATTATGACTATTTGTCTTCTTCCTTCAAAAACAAAACAAAACAAAACACAATAGTCAAAAAGTATAAAAGTGGGTTCTTCTATGTGAAAAAAAAACATGACAAAACTCCTGGCCATTAACAAAACATTGTTAATTTTAAATGTTTACAGTAACTGCATTCTCAGGGCAAAGTTAAATAAAATAAAATAAATACAACATTTGTTGACACGGCAATCAGTCTAATGTTCAACTATAATTTTACCATATCAACAAATCACAAATGTGCTTTTAATAACATATGCAACATAACAACTATAACATTTCATTTTAATTTAACTGATCTGTAAAAACAAACAAAAAACAAACACCAACTTACTAGAAACAACTCTATGCGGTTAATTATGTTTTGCAAGTGCAAGTAGCGTTTTGAACATGTCTTGAGTTTGTGCTTTTTGGGCTTCAAACTCCTTGCTCCTTAATTCTAACTCCTGCTTTCGTACTTCCAGTTCTTTGGTTTTATATTCTAGTTCCATCTTCTTGTACTGTATCTCTTTATCCGCCTTTTCTCTCAGATAATCCATTGTTGTTGCTTTCTTTGTCCTGCAGCTATCCAAGCCTAGATCTGCTTTTCTTTTTGCTGTTTCACGAGCGGTTTCCAGTGCAACGAGCCTAACGTCCTCTGCTTTATTTCTGTCGTTTGTTTTTACACTCTTTTCTTTCTCTCTTTTGTCTTCTTGACTTTCAAAAAGGGCAACGGCTTCTTCCATTGCACTATCAAATTCACTGGGCTCATCGGTGTCAATACCTGAAGCGTTGATTTCCTCTCTTTCTCTTTTTTTAAATTTCTTTTCCAACAATCTAAAGCGGTCTCGCACAGCTCTTATATCCTTCAAGTTTATCACCCCATCTGCCCTTGAATTAAGATTATCAGCAATCTTTTGCCATGCGAGTCCTATTTGCCTTGTCCCTTTGGCATGATCGAAAGGACGTTCAGTAAGAATTTCTTTGACCATTTCCAGATCATGTACTTCTGTCCATCTCATCGCTGCAGATTTACTGTCAAACGTAAATTAAATAAGTAATTTGGTTGCCACATACAGAAAATAATCACATAGTTTTATTTAAAATCACGTTAAAGTTAAATTACTTACCCCACTATATTTAAATCTGCCATAATACCAGAGAAAAGGCCAGAGAAAAGCGTTTAGATTGGACGTTGTGAAGACAACGCCAAATCACACAAAATGGCGTTGCTAGGAAAACGTCAACGTCAAGACGACGTCTGTTCATGAGATAATTATGCAAGACCCAGGCCTTTGCTCGGACACAGACGTTGCCGTCGCCACTTCCCGTCGCGTTCCCAAAGTATTCTGTGACGGGGGAGCCGGAAAAGCCGTGAAAGCAAACAACAGATGCCGGTTCGTTTAGTTTTCACTGTTTAACAACAAATACAGTAAAAAGATGGCAAGTACACAACACGAGATATTGTTAAGGCATTAAGAATACTATAAAAGGTATAATTTAAGATTTGGATTGAATTCTTCGTAGATTTTATAGTCTGTTTTTCAGTTTACATTATCGTGAAGTTTCTTTGTTGTTGGCTCTGAAGAAAAATAACGAAATTTAAAGGTTTTACAGCTAAGTAACAGGAACAAATGCACGAAAATAGTGTCTTAAACCTTATTAAGTACTTCTTGTGTCCCCACATCGTTTAAAGTTTCTTAAAATAATTATTTTTGTCTGTTTTCAATGGCTACGAAAGCTATGAAAAATGGGAAAACATATGCCATTTTGGTTTAGTTCGCAAGAAAGATGGTGGCGAATACAAGCCTAACACTTTGTCAAGTTTTCACAGAACGTTTACAACACTTGTAGTCATATAATAAACTCCTTATTGACCTCGCTTGTTCGGTCTGTACTGGTAAAATGTCGGACCGACGTTTTCTGCACGGACCTCGCTTCGCTGCGCTCGCTCGGTCCGTACTAAAAACGTCGGTCCGATATTTCACTAGTACAAACCTCACGCTCGGTCAATAAGTAGTAATTATGAGTTTTTATATTGTACGGCACAAGTTAATTGCGGTGAAATTAGGGTGAAGGACTAGGGGCTAATCATCACTGATCTCTATATAACTGGATTGCTCATCCGGCTCCAAAAATGAAGCCACCTGAGATGACGAATTTAGAGTACCAAGATGGCCGCCACGGAAAATTGTATGTTTTCGTAGCACGAAAAGAAACGAAAAAAGCCACATTAAAAATATTTCTGCCATTGGTATCAAACAAAGAACACTGTAAAAGGTTTAGAAGCTTAGTTTTCGCATTTGTTGGTGTTCGTTATTTAGCAGTAAACGTGTTATATAAAAACCAACGAAATCAATCAATAACTTCATTATAAAACTATCTATATACCTTTGGTATTAAAGCAAAAGTCTTCACAAATCCTTGAAGTATGTAGTTGACAATTTCGGACTGTATTTGCTTGTATTTCCCTTCTGTTTTTCGGTAGTAACAGTAAATTTCCATTTGAGAATTGTTTTACGGTTTTCCCGACTCGGTATAAATGTAAACGTGGTCTTGAACCCCGTTCACACGAGTCCGGAGCGAGTTGAAAACGGCGCTAAATAGTCACAAAACGCCGTTGCGTTCACACGGTACCGGATCGAAATTGTGTGAAAACGTCGCTCTAACAGGAGCGATTTGAAAACGATTTCCATAGACGGAGCGAGATGAAAACTGAACCCTTGGCGGTGTTGTGTGAACATAAGATCCAACATTTTTTCGCTCCGTTGTAGTACCCAGTTTCTAAATTTTCAGCTCCTAACCAAACGGCTGGCGTATTTTTCAGCAATGCAGAAAACTTTATTTGTCTTCTCGACTTCGGAAAGCTTCTGCTAAGAACTTGCGCTGCTGTTTGAACAATAATAACATTATTACCACAATGACTAGCCAAATAGGAGAAGGTTAAGTCAATAAGGAGAGTTCCTAACAGAAAGACTAAAATTGTAAACCTAGAATGCACTAACACTTTGGTTGGACAATATTCCTTCAATTGCTCCTTACTTTTAATTGACGAGATATGGCTACTTAAACAGTGCACAGCATAGAAAAACTGCATGTACCCCAGAAGGTTCCGGAGTCGTGTGAAAACCTTCGACTAAGCGTCGTTAAATTATAATACGTAACCACATTTTACCGTTTATTTTCTATACCGGACTCGTGTGAACGCAGTGTTATAGTATAACATGCATATGAATGGCGGCGCTGTCACAGTGAAATATGTTACCCCGTGAAATCTGTTACCCGCGGAACAAAGTTCCTACCGGTTACTGGAAATGTCTTCTTCCTAAGCCTAAGCGTTCTTATTAGGCTCGTACGTTTAAAGTTAACACAAAGGTGATATATCCGACATATCTTTTTAACCTAATAGATTAAAGGTCAACTCAAGGCAAATTACATTTTTTGCTATATATATATGTATTAAGGTGGCTCCTTACGGTAATTTCAATTGGGGACTGGTGACTAGAAATAGTATCGCTACGCATGCGTAAATAGCGATCTTGTCGATTTGAAATTCTATGACCGCGTCGACATAGATGTTAGACTTGTAGACGTTTTCATCGGTGAATTTTGCTAAAATTTTCTAAATAGGTAGTTTATAAAAAGTTCTAAAGTATACATAATTTTAAAAAATTTTCATAAGACATAACGTTTTTAAATCGATAATTTTTATAGCGAAAAATCTGCCCATACAACTCTCTCTGATTTTGTGCATGGATATTATCCACAACAGTATCTATCATCTCAGCAATTTTTTAAAAATTTCACCAAAGCAAACTGAAGACATGCCGCTTCAATTATGCAATATTTGAAAATATTCCAAAGTTCCAACGTCATTATTACCATGGTAACAGCAAATAATTTTACTTTTTGATAGATATGATATATCTGCCATAGTTCTGCTATAGTAAGGTCTACTTAGTATTTATCTAACAAATTTTTAAACTTGTGAATAACATTAGATAATGAGCGTATGAAATAGCGCGTATTTATTGAAACTATAGGGAGCCACCTTAAAGCACCTACAATCATCCACAAAATATATTGAGACTTTTGACATGAAACCCACTTTTCCCCCTATTTCAATGTTGTGAAGCTAGTCTATTTATCACAAATTGTGAAGTTAGTCTGAAATTGTAGCAGGCTCATTGGCACTGAAAATTCAGCATAAGAAATTAAGATAAAAGATAGTTATCCCTAAATACCACATTGAAAAAGGGGGGAAGGGGGTTTGTCTCAAATATTTTGTGGACGATTGTCTATATTTGAGGAAAAAATGAACAGGGATTTTGCCTATTTGTTATACTATATTTTCATGGTTAGTGCTTATAATAATTAACGGCATAAGAATTCATGACAAAATACATAGAATGGAAGCTCGACCAGAGGCGAAGCTGGCCATAGCAACTGGTCATTCTATGCTAATTTGTCAGCATCTACATAGTTTGAAAAGAACACATTTCTAAAGGTTTGAATAATGTAATATTTTAAAAATTTGCATAGCGTGATCATGACGAGTTGCTATGGCGAGCTTCGCCACTGAGCTCGACCATTCTGAAGTCTCTGTACAGGGCATTAAAAGGCAAACATGTGGAAGTATGTTATAGGTAAGATCCATACCTTTCCCATTCTTTGCTTGTTCAAAATTCTTCTCTTTATTCTAAATCAATAAAGATTTGATCGATCACGGATACGGAATACTTCAGGAGTCATGATTTTAATATGATACCTTAGGCATATAAACATCAACCCAAGCTAGTTTTCAAACCGGAAACTGGACATGGAACCCTGAAGTAAGCTTGGGGCACCTGTTTTGGTTACCATACGCGTTACCACGCGTTACCACGCGTTACCATACGCGTTACCATTGAATTGTCATGTTTCAATTAGCTTTTATGAATGACCTGATCGCGTTACCACGCGTTACCATTAACTTTTTATTAAAAGATATATATATATATTTCTAATAAAAAATATGGTAACGCGTTGCATTCAATATGAAAGTATAGGGAAAAAGGTAACACAGAAGGTAACGCGTGTGGTAACGCGTCATGTTTTGTTACATAAAACAAGTTGATGATTTGCAAAGACATTAGACATAATACTAAGATACATGGCTCAGTATTTGGTTCGTTGTCCCTTGGAGGTGATTATCAACCCAGTTCTTTTGTCCATTGACTCGATTGTTCTGTCAATGATATCTGTGGGGAAATGTTCAATTGCAGTTTCCATGTTACTTTGTCCACAAACACACACCCCCACCACCACCACCACCCCCTTGGCATATGGGTGTGGCATGATTATCTTTGACAAAATCTGCGTTTGCTGTTCATAGTTACATCCAAATTATACCTGAATATCAACTTTTTAATAAGACCTTCATCAAAAACATATCACTGTTTTTAAATAAGTCTTTGCATTTCCAAGACTACCACAAAGTATATTGAGACTTTTGACATTCACAGCCCCCCCCCCCCCCCCCCCCCCCCCGCCTCGGGGCATATGGGTACGGCTTGATTATCTTTGAGAAAATCAGTGTTCATAATTACATCCAAATTATACCTGAATATCAAGTTCTTAATGTGACCTTCATCAAAAACTTATCACTACTTTTAAATAAGTCTTTCGAATTTTCAAGACAATCATCCACAAAATATATTGAGACTTTTGACATGAAACCCACTTTTCCCCCTATTTCAATGTTGTGAAGCTAGTCTATTTATCACAAATTGTGAAGTTAGTCTGAAATTGTAGCAGGCTCATTGGCACTGAAAATTCAGCATAAGAAATTAAGATAAAAGATAGTTATCCCTAAATACAACATTGAAAAAGGGGGGAAGGGGGTTTGTCTCAAATATTTTGTGGACGATTGTAGATTCCGAATATGATGAAAATAAATTAAATTGAAATTTTTTTTTGAAAGTATTTTTATAAAAAGCCGTGTTGTATAAAGAGTCTGGCACTAGCAAGTGTGTGACGTAAACGGAGGAACGATTTTGCGGGCCATTAAAGTAAACACACTCAAAAACAGTCAAATACTTTAATACATGTGCGGTTGGAAACTTGCACAAGTTATATTCATCATAAATCAGCTTTTCTTATGATTTTAATCGTCCAAGGTTCAACTGTTTACGTCACAAACTTGCTAGTGCCAGACTCTTTATACAGCACGGCTTTTTTTAGAATACTTCGTTAAAAAATTCAGAAATCAACAAAAGTACGGTTTGCTTCAAATTTTTATCATCATATTCGTATTCTCCATACTTTGGCCCATATAACAAGCCGGAAAAATAATTTGCCTTGAGTTGACTTTTAAACTCCCCTCCTTACGGGTGGTAGCAATGCGCGCTTTTGCCAGAAATGTAAATAGATTTCCCACGCGCTTATCCGACACTGCGCCACGGGGGGACTGGGTGGATTTTTTTGTTTAACGTATTTATTCCAATAGAGCGTTTTCATCTGACGTCACGGCGGCCATATTGGTGTACCAAAACAATGAAATGGCGGCCATATTGGTGTACCATATGGGAATTAGCTCTATTCTTATTCAAATATTTCGTATTGTTTCACCACCCCAATGGGGCTACCGATCACGTGAGTGAAAACGATCTATAGACACGCACTATCAAATAAACGCCCCTCCCCAATAGACGCGGCCCCCTCTACCAATAAAAATATTTAATAAACGCCCCCTAATAAATGCTATTTACACAGTGTGTAAACACTCGACTATCTCAAATCGGAACAAACGCATTTCTGCAGGCAATGTCGATCCACTGGGGTGATCCCGCATGTCTCGCCTTTGTAGACACTCCATGATTGACTGGCTCTGTTCCTTGTCTTTCGCAATACGAGAAATTCCGTTCACATGCTTGTTTGACTTAACATGCTTGTCAATTGAACTTTTCTTCAAGGAAAGCGTTTCACTGCAAGCATTGCAACGTAAATTGCCACTCACCACTGCGAAATTTTGCTTTGGATATTCCTTCACGCGATCCCAAGCACATGCTGCGTTGCCTTTGCCAGAGCCAGAGGCCGAGCCACCGCTTCCTCTTTGTTTGTATTTGCCTTGGTTGACGTGGATTTTTCGCTTTCGAGAAATTGAAGCGCTTGTCGGAGTACTTAGACGTGCTCCAGCATTTATGGCTACCTCAATAGGGTCATTGTCTTCAGTTTCTTCGTCAGACTCTGATATTTCAGCTTGCGATTGTGATGCAATGACTAGCAGAATGCAGATTAGCAAATACCAAGAATCAAGATGGCGGCCGCTCTGTGAGTCTGTGTTGGAGCGAATAACCGCTGGATAATTCGTGGGCGATATTAAATATCAATTCATGCACGATTGTCGAATGTCGATTGCACGGAAAGTAGAAAACAAAGGAATGTTAATCATTTGCAGGGTCAATACTATTTTTAGTGTCGACCAGTTTCAATTAACACTACAGAAACATTTATTTGGGATAATTTGGGTGCTCAATTAGTGATAATTTAGTTTTTCATTAGTTGTTGCTCAAAAGTTGCCAAGGAAGCAAAAGTTGCTCAGGTTGCTTGCAGTACAAAAAGTTGCTCAAAACTCCAGAAGTTGCTCAAAAGTTGCCGAGCACAATCTATTCATGCTTATTACACACAAAACGTAAAACAAAAATACAATGCCAACGCTTTATTATTTAACAATAACTTTTAAGAAGATGAAGTTTTTTTATTGTTATATGTAAATTGCGCGAACATTTTTTGTTTCTAATTGCTTATTCGGATGTTAAGGACGCATATGATGAACTTTTTGGCTTATTATATATTGACGATGAGATTGTGTGCACATTTGTGTGACGTGTTTTTTTGTTTAAAGTGTATATGACCCGAAAATTAAGTTTGTCTTATTTGAAACAACAATGACAGAGTACTTATTTTTTAGATTTTCGTTTACTTGCTTCCTTTTTGAAATATTTTAGTTTGTTTAAGGTTACGTAAGGTTACCTTGGAGTAGTGCTTTGCGAAAAATGCAACTGCGCGTTGAGTTTAAAAGCAATCAAATTAAATTTTTTACAGTTTATAGCAAAATGATTGTAGAATTGGACAGTTGATTTACAATTTTGAAAAGTATTTAAACTTGTTTTGTTTTGACAAAATTCTGAAAACGCATTCGCTTTGCGCCGCGACTTTTGTTGAACTACAGTTTCAATCAAATATATATATATATATATTTAAAATATATATATATATATATATATATATATATATATATATATATATATATATATATATATATAATATATATATATAATTATAAACTACTTATTTACAAAATTTTAGCAAAATTCATCGAAGAAAACGTCTAGAAGTCTAACGTCTATGTCGACGCGGTCATAGAATTTCGAATCGACAAGATCGCTATTTACGCATGCGTAGCGATACTATTTCTAGTCACCAGTCCCCTATTGAAATTACCGTAGGGAGCCACCTTAAGGCAGCTAATTACGCAATGTAATATGGTGTAACGTAACTTTAAAATGCAAATTTAACAAAATGACGTCACACGTGCATAATGGTTATTGACGAAGGTTATACATCTCTGCTGTTATCAAACGAAATCACTTCAAAGAAATCATGTGCATGTGTTCCTCCCAGAACACCAAGCATGTAAATTGCCAAGTGATTTTGTTTGATATTAGCAGAGATATATAACATTCTTCGATAAGTAATTATGCGGGTATGATGTCATTTTGTTAAATTTGCATATCAAACAAACTGAAATATCTCAAAAACGGAGCAAGTAAACGCAAATCTACAACAGAAGTTATTCTGTCATTTTTAAGTTATCTTTCAAATAAGACAAACTTAATTTTCAGGTCATATACACTTTAATAATTGAAATATCAAATTTAGAAATAAACGCGTCTCTCTAATAAACGCCCCCCTTTAGAGCTCAATTTTTCAATAAACGCCCAGGGCGTCTATTGGAATAAATACGGTATAGCTGCGAGTTTTTCGTACGATCTTACACTTTTACATTTTCTTTTCAGCCTGAATGCCTATGATGTCATGGAATTCTGGGATGAACTTGCTTTGTAAGCACGCTTAATATCTTTGTAAGCACGCTTTATATCCTCGTAAGCACGCTTTATACCTTTGTAACCACGCTTTATATCTTTGTAATCACGCTTTATATCTTTGTAAGCACGCTTTATATCTTTGTAACCACGCTTTATAACTTTGTAAGCACGCTTTATATCTTTGTAAGCACGCTTTATATCTTCGTATGCACGCATTATATCTTTGTTACCACGCTTTTTAACGTGTTTGGCACGGACCGTGACATTTCTTATATGTTTTTTGATATTGCATTCCTTTACCTACAGTACATACTCGCTGTAAACACTTTATATATTAAACTCAACCAGCCTTTGGTAAAAACGTAAAAGCGACTTTGATTTATTGAGGGTAACATATGATGGTATAAGATTTAAATAGATAATGGGACTTCCATCGGCATTGCCTTCAGAAGCGGGACATAGCATACAGAGTTAGCCAACCATTATGGTATCCATGGCGGTAGTGGCGACGTAGTTCAGTATAGTAACGTGCGTTGGTTCGTTAGGAAAGATCGAAAGGAGAATAGTAATTTTGTGTTTTTCGGGTTAACCCTCAACGCGTTTCGACCTTCTGGTCTTCTTCAGGAGGGATTTGGCGTTGGTTGTCAATTGTTAGTGTATAGTCAGTTAGTTGGAAAAGGAGAGAAAGACCGTGTAAGACAATTAGTTTTGCAAAACACGTATAAAACCACTATAAGGTAATTTAATAATGATCTTACTGAAGTCGTTGTGTTGTCTTGGACTCTTGGTAGTCCGTAACGTCCTGCCATTATACTCCCGCGGTATTTCTCTGGTGGCCAAAGTTGCTCTTCGCCTCTTTGTCGAAGTAGAGTTGAAAGTGGTCTGTGACCGTTGTGTAGGCTGTATTTATCACCATGGGTGTGGTTTTGGTTGAGTGACGAGTTGGTTTTGCGTGTACGTTTGTGGTTGGTTCAGTCAGAATGTGTGGTTTATGTCCATAAGGAGTTAGAGCGTAGAGTTGCATTCATATATATATTTGGGCATACATGCATGCATGCATGCGCGCGTGTGTGATTTGATATTCGAAACCCCGTCTTAGGATTCATATACGTGTGTCCTTGCGCTGTATAATGTGATATAATAAAAGAAGCAACTAACAATGTACGATCCAAATATTTACAAATTATTGGTCTTCGATGTCGTTGTATAGTAGACTTTCGTGTGTTGGTCCGATAGACGAAAAAATTAAAAAAATTTGTAGATAATTATTAACAATAATTATTGTAGTTAAGTTATTTACATTCTAGCATAATTTGTGGATAATATGTTGTAATACGTAAGCAGAAATTATTTCAGTACATCTATTCTATGAAATTTAAATTTTGAAACTGTTTGTGGTTCTAGGTATAGTCTAATTGCGGTGCTTCTTATTGTGTCTTTGTTTTTTCTTTTTATCGTTGATTATCTGGTCTTTTTGTGGGCGTGGTTGTACTATTGGTTTTCTTTCTGATCTTGCTTCCATTCAAAATGTTGTCCGTTTGTAATGTTCAATTATTTCTTGGCCGATTTGACACTGCTACTGCATAGCCTTGAGAGGATGTCTAGTTATTGTTTAGTTCATCGTTTTCTGTTGTCGTTTGTATACGTGTGTCAGTTGTGTGAAGTTTACTATGTACTAGGGTGTCTTTGATGTTTGTGTTCCGTTTGTATGCTACCATGGGTATGTCTGGCAATAATATCTGTAACGTCGGATCTTTTTCGATAAGGTGCCAGTGTCGTCGTAACATTTGTCCGATGTGTGTCGTATTTGTATTGTATGGGACGTTGAACGTTAGTGGTGGCGTTTTTGTGGCGGTTTTGGTGCGGTGTAGAAGGTCGTGTTGTGTCTGTTGTATGGCGTTATTAAAGACTTCATCAATAATATTATTCTGGTAACCTCTACTGTTAAGTATGCTTCCGAGTCGAACTAGTTGTAGTTTGTTGCTGAATTGTCAGTATGAGCCGTCTATATCGTAATGCTTGGCTGTATATGATACCACGTTTACAAGAAGCTGGGTGGAAGGAGGTATTGTGTAGTAAAAGAGTTTTGTCTGTGGGTTTTATGTAGAGGTCAGATTCTAGTTGGTGCATATCATTAAGGTAGATAGTTGTGTCGAGGAAGTGTACAGATGTGTTAGAGTATTCGTATTCAAACTTAATCGTTGGATGAAAGTCATTGATGTAGTCAAGAAATGTTAAGAGTGTGTCAATGCCATGTGGCCATAATGCAAAGATGTCGTCAATAAACCTTATCCACTCAAGTGGAGTGAGTCCATTGGGTGCATCAGAGAGCATTTTTTCTTCCAAAGCAGCCATGAATAAATTGGCGTATCATGGAGCCATGGTAGTATTGACTGTTGAATTCAAAGTAGTTGTTGTTGAGTATTAGTTGAGGGAATTTGTAGATAATGTCAAGGTTGACTTGTGGTGAGGTGTTATGTTTGGCTAGAAAGTTAATGGACGCCGTGATTGCCTTCTTGGATAGGTATGTTCTATGTTGGTGTATGGCTAGTACTATTTCATGATACAGCGATACAACGATACAGGAACCTGGAACCGGAACCTGGAACCGAATGTTAATTTATCCTAATTTATGCTAATTATTCAAATTACGCGTTATAAAAGTACAAACTACAATCCTGGACAAAATTGTTGGGCCACTTTGCCGATTTTGCCGATTTTCGCATAGTGTCCCAAGCACTTTTGTCCAGGATTGTCTGAAAATGACGAATTAAACAAAATCGAAGAAAAAAACAATTTGGGGGCGGCGATTCTGCGCACTTTGCTCGAAAATGACATAAATACGCTCCCACATGCATGAACAACAAATTGTTTGTGGGGTATAGAAGGTTTGGTGAATATGTAAATTAAATAGAGCTCTCGTGCGGGTGGTACCGGTGCGGGTGGGAACTCTGCAGAGACTCTGCTCCAGTGATCCCTTCCCCATTGAGGGGGTAAGGGGGAGCAGAGATGGGGGCTCTTTTATTAAACTGTATATATTTTGCAATGTTACAAAGTTAAAAAGCTGTGTTTTATTGAAAAATCATAAACTCGTCATTTTCAGACAATCATGGACAAAATTGTTGGGCCACTTTGCCGATTTTGCCGATTTTCGCATAGTGTCCCAAGCACTTTTGTCCAGGATTGTCTGAAAATGACGAATTAAACAAAATCGAAGAAAAAAACAATTTGGGGGCGGCGATTCTGCGCACTTTGCTCGAAAATGACATAAATACGCTCCCACATGCATGAACAACAAATTGTTTGTGGGGTATAGAAGGTTTGGTGAATATGTAAATTAAATAGAGCTCTCGTGCGGGTGGTACCGGTGCGGGTGGGAACTCTGCAGAGACTCTGCTCCAGTGATCCCTTCCCCATTGAGGGGGTAAGGGGGAGCAGAGATGGGGGCTCTTTTATTAAACTGTATATATTTTGCAATGTTACAAAGTTAAAAAGCTGTGTTTTATTGAAAAATCATAAACTCGTCATTTTCAGACAATCATGGACAAAATTGTTGGGCCACTTTGCCGATTTTGCCGATTTTCGCATAGTGTCCCAAGCACTTTTGTCCAGGATTGTCTGAAAATGACGAATTAAACAAAATCGAAGAAAAAAACAATTTGGGGGCGGCGATTCTGCGCACTTTGCTCGAAAATGACATAAATACGCTCCCACATGCATGAACAACAAATTGTTTGTGGGGTATAGAAGGTTTGGTGAATATGTAAATTAAATAGAGCTCTCGTGCGGGTGGTACCGGTGCGGGTGGGAACTCTGCAGAGACTCTGCTCCAGTGATCCCTTCCCCATTGAGGGGGTAAGGGGGAGCAGAGATGGGGGCTCTTTTATTAAACTGTATATATTTTGCAATGTTACAAAGTTAAAAAGCTGTGTTTTATTGAAAAATCATAAACTCGTCATTTTCAGACAATCATGGAGAAAATTGTTGGGCCACTTTGCCGATTTTGCCGATTTTCGCATAGTGTCCCAAGCACTTTTGTCCAGGATTGTCTGAAAATGACGAATTAAACAAAATCGAAGAAAAAAACAATTTGGGGGTGGCGATTCTGCGCACTTTGCTCGAAAATGACATAAATACGCTCCCACATGCATGAACAACAAATTGTTTGTGGGGTATAGAAGGTTTGGTGAATATGTAAATTAAATAGAGCTCTCGTGCGGGTGGTACCGGTGCGGGTGGGAACTCTGCAGAGACTCTGCTCCAGTGATCCCTTCCCCATTGAGGGGGTAAGGGGGAGCAGAGATGGGGGCTCTTTTATTAAACTGTATATATTTTGCAATGTTACAAAGTTAAAAAGCTGTGTTTTATTGAAAAATCATAAACTCGTCATTTTCAGACAATCATGGAGAAAATTGTTGGGCCACTTTGCCGATTTTGCCGATTTTCGCATAGTGTCCCAAGCACTTTTGTCCAGGATTGTCTGAAAATGACGAATTAAACAAAATCGAAGAAAAAAACAATTTGGGGGTGGCGATTCTGCGCAGTTTGCTCGAAAATGACATAAATACGCTCCCACATGCATGAACAACAAATTGTTTGTGGGGTATAGAAGGTTTGGTGAATATGTAAATTAAATAGAGCTCTCGTGCGGGTGGTACCGGTGCGGGTGGGAACTCTGCATAGACTCTGCTCCAGTGATCCCTTCCCCATTGAGGGGGTAAGGGGGAGCAGAGATGGGGGCTCTTTTATTAAACTGTATATATTTTGCAATGTTACAAAGTTAAAAAGCTGTGTTTTATTGAAAAATCATAAACTCGTCATTTTCAGACAATCATGGAGAAAATTGTTGGGCCACTTTGCCGATTTTGCCGATTTTCGCATAGTGTCCCAAGCACTTTTGTCCAGGATTGTCTGAAAATGACGAATTAAACAAAATCGAAGAAACAAACAATTTGGGGGTGGCGATTCTGCGCAGTTTGCTCGAAAATGACATAAATACGCTCCCACATGCATGAACAACAAATTGTTTGTGGGGTATAGAAGGTTTGGTGAATATGTAAATTAAATAGAGCTCTCGTGCGGGTGGTACCGGTGCGGGTGGGAACTCTGCATAGACTCTGCTCCAGTGATCCCTTCCCCATTGAGGGGGTAAGGGGGAGCAGAGATGGGGGCTCTTTTATTAAACTGTATATATTTTGCAATGTTACAAAGTTAAAAAGCTGTGTTTTATTGAAAAATCATAAACTCGTCATTTTCAGACAATCATGGAGAAAATTGTTGGGCCACTTTGCCGATTTTGCCGATTTTCGCATAGTGTCCCAAGCACTTTTGTCCAGGATTGTCTGAAAATGACGAATTAAACAAAATCGAAGAAAAAAACAATTTGGGGGTGGCGATTCTGCGCAGTTTGCTCGAAAATGACATAAATACGCTCCCACATGCATGAACAACAAATTGTTTGTGGGGTATAGAAGGTTTGGTGAATATGTAAATTAAATAGAGCTCTCGTGCGGGTGGTACCGGTGCGGGTGGGAACTCTGCATAGACTCTGCTCCAGTGATCCCTTCCCCATTGAGGGGGTAAGGGGGAGCAGAGATGGGGGCTCTTTTATTAAACTGTATATATTTTGCAATGTTACAAAGTTAAAAAGCTGTGTTTTATTGAAAAATCATAAACTCGTCATTTTCAGACAATCCTGGAGAAAATTGTTGGGCCACTTTGCCGATTTTGCCGATTTTCGCATAGTGTCCCAAGCACTTTTGTCCAGGATTGTCTGAAAATGACGAATTAAAGAAAATCGAAGAAAAAAACAATTTGGGGGCGGCGATTCTGCGCAGTTTGCTCGAAAATGACATAAATACGCTCCCACATGCATGAACAACAAATTGTTTGTGGGGTATAGAAGGTTTGGTGAATATCTAAATTAAATAGAGCTCTCGTGCGGGTGGTACCGGTGCGGGTGGGAACTCTGCAGAGACTCTGCTCCAGTGATCCCTTCCCCATTGAGGGGGTAAGGGGGAGCAGAGATGGGGGCTCTTTTATTAAACTGTATGTATTTTACAATGTTACAAAGTTTAAAAAGCTGTGTTTTATTGAAAAATCATAAACTCGTCATTTTCAGACAATGATGGAGAAAATTGTTGGGCCACTTTGCCGATTTTGCCGATTTTCGCATAGTGTCCCAAGCACTTTTGTCCAGGATTGTCTGAAAATGACGAATTAAACAAAATCGAAGAAACAAACAATTTGGGGGTGGCGATTCTGCGCAGTTTGCTCGAAAATGACATAAATACGCTCCCACATGCATGAACAACAAATTGTTTGTGGGGTATAGAAGGTTTGGTGAATATGTAAATTAAATAGAGCTCTCGTGCGGGTGGTACCGGTGCGGGTGGGAACTCTGCATAGACTCTGCTCCAGTGATCCCTTCCCCATTGAGGGGGTAAGGGGGAGCAGAGATGGGGGCTCTTTTATTAAACTGTATATATTTTGCAATGTTACAAAGTTAAAAAGCTGTGTTTTATTGAAAAATCATAAACTCGTCATTTTCAGACAATCCTGGAAAAAATTGTTGGGCCACTTTGCCGATTTTGCCGATTTTCGCATAGTGTCCCAAGCACTTTTGTCCAGGATTGTCTGAAAATGACGAATTAAACAAAATCGAAGAAAAAAACAATTTGGGGGCGGCGATTCTGCGCACTTTGCTCGAAAATGACATAAATACGCTCCCACATGCATGAACAACAAATTGTTTGTGGGGTATAGAAGGTTTGGTGAATATGTAAATTAAATAGAGCTCTCGTGCGGGTGGTACCGGTGCGGGTGGGAACTCTGCAGAGACTCTGCTCCAGTGATCCCTTCCCCATTGAGGGGGTAAGGGGGAGCAGAGATGGGGGCTCTTTTATTAAACTGTATATATTTTGCAATGTTACAAAGTTAAAAAGCTGTGTTTTATTGAAAAATCATAAACTCGTCATTTTCAGACAATCATGGAGAAAATTGTTGGGCCACTTTGCCGATTTTGCCGATTTTCGCATAGTGTCCCAAGCACTTTTGTCCAGGATTGTCTGAAAATGACGAATTAAACAAAATCGAAGAAACAAACAATTTGGGGGTGGCGATTCTGCGCAGTTTGCTCGAAAATGACATAAATACGCTCCCACATGCATGAACAACAAATTGTTTGTGGGGTATAGAAGGTTTGGTGAATATGTAAATTAAATAGAGCTCTCGTGCGGGTGGTACCGGTGCGGGTGGGAACTCTGCATAGACTCTGCTCCAGTGATCCCTTCCCCATTGAGGGGGTAAGGGGGAGCAGAGATGGGGGCTCTTTTATTAAACTGTATATATTTTGCAATGTTACAAAGTTAAAAAGCTGTGTTTTATTGAAAAATCATAAACTCGTCATTTTCAGACAATCATGGAGAAAATTGTTGGGCCACTTTGCCGATTTTGCCGATTTTCGCATAGTGTCCCAAGCACTTTTGTCCAGGATTGTCTGAAAATGACGAATTAAACAAAATCGAAGAAACAAACAATTTGGGGGTGGCGATTCTGCGCAGTTTGCTCGAAAATGACATAAATACGCTCCCACATGCATGAACAACAAATTGTTTGTGGGGTATAGAAGGTTTGGTGAATATGTAAATTAAATAGAGCTCTCGTGCGGGTGGTACCGGTGCGGGTGGGAACTCTGCATAGACTCTGCTCCAGTGATCCCTTCCCCATTGAGGGGGTAAGGGGGAGCAGAGATGGGGGCTCTTTTATTAAACTGTATATATTTTGCAATGTTACAAAGTTAAAAAGCTGTGTTTTATTGAAAAATCATAAACTCGTCATTTTCAGACAATCATGGAGAAAATTGTTGGGCCACTTTGCCGATTTTGCCGATTTTCGCATAGTGTCCCAAGCACTTTTGTCCAGGATTGTCTGAAAATGACGAATTAAACAAAATCGAAGAAACAAACAATTTGGGGGTGGCGATTCTGCGCAGTTTGCTCGAAAATGACATAAATACGCTCCCACATGCATGAACAACAAATTGTTTGTGGGGTATAGAAGGTTTGGTGAATATGTAAATTAAATAGAGCTCTCGTGCGGGTGGTACCGGTGCGGGTGGGAACTCTGCATAGACTCTGCTCCAGTGATCCCTTCCCCATTGAGGGGGTAAGGGGGAGCAGAGATGGGGGCTCTTTTATTAAACTGTATATATTTTGCAATGTTACAAAGTTAAAAAGCTGTGTTTTATTGAAAAAATCATAAACTCGTCATTTTCAGACAATCCTGGAGAAAATTGTTGGGCCACTTTGCCGATTTTGCCGATTTTCGCATAGTGTCCCAAGCACTTTTGTCCAGGATTGTCTGAAAATGACGAATTAAAGAAAATCGAAGAAAAAAACAATTTGGGGGCGGCGATTCTGCGCAGTTTGCTCGAAAATGACATAAATACGCTCCCACATGCATGAACAACAAATTGTTTGTGGGGTATAGAAGGTTTGGTGAATATCTAAATTAAATAGAGCTCTCGTGCGGGTGGTACCGGTGCGGGTGGGAACTCTGCAGACTCTGCTCCAGTGATCCCTTCCCCATTGAGGGGGTAAGGGGGAGCAGAGATGGGGGCTCTTTTATTAAACTGTATGTATTTTACAATGTTACAAAGTTAAAAAGCTGTGTTTTATTGAAAAATCATAAACTCGTCATTTTCAGACAATGCTGGAGAAAATTGTTGGGCCACTTTGCCGATTTTGCCGATTTTCGCATAGTGTCCCAAGCACTTTTGTCCAGGATTGTCTGAAAATGACGAATTAAACAAAATCGAAGAAACAAACAATTTGGGGGTGGCGATTCTGCGCAGTTTGCTCGAAAATGACATAAATACGCTCCCACATGCATGAACAACAAATTGTTTGTGGGGTATAGAAGGTTTGGTGAATATGTAAATTAAATAGAGCTCTCGTGCGGGTGGTACCGGTGCGGGTGGGAACTCTGCATAGACTCTGCTCCAGTGATCCCTTCCCCATTGAGGGGGTAAGGGGGAGCAGAGATGGGGGCTCTTTTATTAAACTGTATATATTTTGCAATGTTACAAAGTTAAAAAGCTGTGTTTTATTGAAAAATCATAAACTCGTCATTTTCAGACAATCCTGGAAAAAATTGTTGGGCCACTTTGCCGATTTTGCCGATTTTCGCATAGTGTCCCAAGCACTTTTGTCCAGGATTGTCTGAAAATGACGAATTAAACAAAATCGAAGAAAAAAACAATTTGGGGGCGGCGATTCTGCGCAGTTTGCTCGAAAATGACATAAATACGCTCCCACATGCATGAACAACAAATTGTTTGTGGGGTATAGAAGGTTTGGTGAATATCTAAATTAAATAGAGCTCTCGTGCGGGTGGTACCGGTGCGGGTGGGAACTCTGCAGACTCTGCTCGAGTGATCCCTTCCCCATTGAGGGGGTAAGGGGGAGCAGAGATGGGGGCTCTTTTATTAAACTGTATGTATTTTACAATGTTACAAAGTTAAAAAGCTGTGTTTTATTGAAAAATCATAAACTCGTCATTTTCAGACAATGCTGGAGAAAATTGTTGGGCCACTTTGCCGATTTTGCCGATTTTCGCATAGTGTCCCAAGCACTTTTGTCCAGGATTGTCTGAAAATGACGAATTAAACAAAATCGAAGAAACAAACAATTTGGGGGTGGCGATTCTGCGCAGTTTGCTCGAAAATGACATAAATACGCTCCCACATGCATGAACAACAAATTGTTTGTGGGGTATAGAAGGTTTGGTGAATATCTAAATTAAATAGAGCTCTCGTGCGGGTGGTACCGGTGCGGGTGGGAACTCTGCAGACTCTGCTCCAGTGATCCCTTCCCCATTGAGGGGGTAAGGGGGAGCAGAGATGGGGGCTCTTTTATTAAACTGTATGTATTTTACAATGTTACAAAGTTAAAAAGCTGTGTTTTATTGAAAAATCATAAACTCGTCATTTTCAGACAATGCTGGAGAAAATTGTTGGGCCACTTTGCCGATTTTGCCGATTTTCGCATAGTGTCCCAAGCACTTTTGTCCAGGATTGTCTGAAAATGACGAATTAAACAAAATCGAAGAAACAAACAATTTGGGGGGTGGCGATTCTGCGCAGTTTGCTCGAAAATGACATAAATACGCTCCCACATGCATGAACAACAAATTGTTTGTGGGGTATAGAAGGTTTGGTGAATATGTAAATTAAATAGAGCTCTCGTGCGGGTGGTACCGGTGCGGGTGGGAACTCTGCATAGACTCTGCTCCAGTGATCCCTTCCCCATTGAGGGGGTAAGGGGGAGCAGAGATGGGGGCTCTTTTATTAAACTGTATATATTTTGCAATGTTACAAAGTTAAAAAGCTGTGTTTTATTGAAAAATCATAAACTCGTCATTTTCAGACAATCCTGGACAAAATTGTTGGGCCACTTTGCCGATTTTGCCGATTTTCGCATAGTGTCCCAAGCACTTTTGTCCAGGATTGTCTGAAAATGACGAATTAAACAAAATCGAAGAAAAAAACAATTTGGGGGCGGCGATTCTGCGCAATTTGCTCGAAAATGACATAAATACGCTCCCACATGCATGAACAACAAATTGTTTGTGGGGTATAGAAGGTTTGGTGAATATCTAAATTAAATAGAGCTCTCGTGCGGGTGGTACCGGTGCGGGTGGGAACTCTGCAGACTCTGCTCCAGTGATCCCTTCCCCATTGAGGGGGTAAGGGGGAGCAGAGATGGGGGCTCTTTTATTAAACTGTATGTATTTTGCAATGTTACAAAGTTAAAAAGCTGTGTTTTATTGAAAAATCATAAACTCGTCATTTTCAGACAATGCTGGAGAAAATTGTTGGGCCACTTTGCCGATTTTGCCGATTTTCGCATAGTGTCCCAAGCACTTTTGTCCAGGATTGTAGTTCTCTTTTCCGGGGGGAGTAGTTGTTCTGAAAAAATACCAATATACTCTATCAGATAAAAACTATTTCTCTTTTCGGGGAGGGGGGGTAGTTGTCTTGAAGAAATACCAATATACTCTTTATGAGATACAAACTATTTCTCTTTACGGGGGGGGGGGGGGGTAGTTGTTATATACTGTTTGAGTAATAATAAGGATATTAACCCTTTGAGACCTGAAAAGGACTTTTATTATTTTAGTCCAACTAACGGCAGACGATTTTACTCGTCAACGGGAAAGATCCAGGCCTTAAAGGGTTATAAAGGATAATCGCACGCAACGCTAAATTTTGACGCGTATAAATCTTTAAAGTCCGAGACCTTTCTCTGTGGTGAATAAAATGGCATGCATGACGTTAGCCAGTATAAAATACTTAAAATGCCAACTATATATATTGAGAGCAAGTGCACTATGGTCAAGTGAAATATATCTCAGCATGTGGCGCTTTACAAGTATTATTATCTGATGCCGGTAATAGGATTTCCTATCGATCCCAGTCTCGACGTCTTACTGCGATTCACCTGACGGAAAACGCCATTGAATAAAGCGCGAAGAACAACACTCCGCAAATAATAAGCATATCCATATGAATACAACACTTGTTCCTGTGTAAGGACAACAAAACCTGTCACTATATACGAAGAAAGATGAATAGACGCTGCCGCGCTGCATCAAGGCTGACAGATTACTGCTAATATATTCAAGAAATACAAAGATTGCAAAAAATATTTATATATAAAAAGTACAAATTATCTAGTAATAATAGTTACTAATGTTAATGATATAAATAAACAAATTGATACCTATAATGCATATCATATTTTTAAATAAGTAAATAGAGGTAATAATTAAGTATGTCAGTGATCAAACTAAAAATATTTCTAAGAGCAAAAATACTCGAACAACACAGAATTGTTAAAGCACGCATGAGAGGTGCGAAAAAACAACGTAAAATCTAAAATTACATATCTACAAATTGCAAAATTACATTTATAGGGGCTGAGGCGAGCCATCCACTTCAAAAGGGAGGGCGAGTGGGGCTTTAAGCCCGCCGCACACGAGATCTCTTGGCTGAGCTAACGGTCTCGCGAGTCTGTTAGCTCAGTCAAGAGCTCTCGTGTGCGGTTGATTTTCGTGAGGAATTCACCTCTCGAGGCCTTGAGGAAAATATCTATCTTGTTTGATATTTTTTTTCACGCGAGGCAAAATTCTCACACGTCTGCGAAAATAAGCCAATGAAAACGCGTTGTTAACTCACGTGAGAAGAAATCGCGGCTTCAATATGGCATCGAACACAAGCGAGCAACTAAGTGAGCTGTTATCAGAGGAGAAATTAGTTGAAATATGGCCGGATTACCCCTGTTTATATGATGTAAGGTCAACAGAGTTTAAAGACAGAGATCGCCGACAACAAGCCATGGAGGAAATTGCTGAATTTGCTGCGAAATTCAAACGTCATCTCAGCAAACAGCTCAGCACTTTGCTCAACGTGTGCGACCAGGCTTGTCGAGGCCAAGGAACTAAAGTAGTCGCCTCGCGAGGTCGGGAGCTCAGCTAAGAGCTCTCGTGTGCGCCGGGCTTAAGCCTCCTCAGTATTTCTGACGAGGAAGTTAAGGCCCAACGGTATTATAAAAAATGGGGTTAAAATGGCATAAAATTTGCTAAAGGAGTTGAAATACACTCATCATTCTATTTAATAAATTAACCCCTCCAACTAAAACATCTTCCGCCGCCACTCACCAGCATGGACTAGATCATGCACTCGGTACATACACTTATATGAATAAAATAATAGAATATACCAAGCACTCATTCTCATTTGTATTACGCAGAAAAATTATTGCGTTGTCTTTTCGGTCTATGATCACTAATCTGTTATATTGACATCGCCCCTCACATAAATAGGTATATCGCTCTACAATCATAGATCTAAAATCTAAGTCCGTGATGTGCAAGAAAATGAAAGTGTTCTGGTTGAAGATTTCTTAGTATATCAGTAAGGATGATCAAGTAGTTGAGATGAAAATTTGGTTGTTTCATCATCACGCAGCTTTGGTTGAAATGAAAGTAGACATTGCCTCGTTTCATCATCTGTTGACCTTCGTGCATAAATATCCTTGGCATATAGGAGACAATTACTAAGTCATGTGGAGGTTGACAAATTATTTAAAAAAAAAATTATTTTGAAATGGTATTTCTTCAGGACAACTATACCCCCCCCCCCGAAAAGAGAAATAGTTTGTATCTCATAAAGAGTATATTGGTATTTCTTCAGGAAAACTACCCCCCTCCCCCCCACCCCCGAAAAGAGAAATAGTTTTTATCTCATAGAGTACATTGGTATTTCTTCAGAACAACTACTCCCCCCCGGAAAAGAGAACTAATTTGTACTTTTATAACGCGTAATTTGAATAATTAGCATAAATTAAGATAAATTAACATTCGGTTCCGGTTCGAGGTTCCTGTTCGAGGTTCCTGTATCGTTGTATCGCTGTATCATGAAATAGTACTAGCCGTTGGTGGCTAAGCTTTTGACGTCAATAGTAAGAAGGATAATGTTTTCAGGAAGTTGGTTATTAAGTGTGAATATTCGTTGAAGGAAGTTGGTGGAGTCTTTGACGTGTGATGGGATGTGGTTCATTAGTGGTTTGAGGAAAAAATCGACATATTCAGATAATCTGATCGTAGGACCATCACATCCAGATATTATCGGTCTTCCAGGTAAAGCGTTGGCGTTCGGGTTGGTTTGTCGAGTAATTGCTGCCGAGCGTAGCGAGGCAGCACACTAATCTTGGCATGTCTTGACTTGGGTTCGCTGTGTCTCATGCCCAGACCTCTTTACCGAGCTATGTATAGTCAACGAAATCGAGATTTTGCGAGGGATATATGTTGACTATTTTATGACGTTTGGTGACGTAGGAAGTTTCTTCCTACACTACATCACATACGCTAGAAGGATTGCTTTGCCGGAGGTTAACACCACGACGCGATGGAGTTCTGAACTGGCAATGCCATGATCATGAGCAGTTTACCTTCTTCCTCGAAGGAAAATTTTACGGTAAGAACGATACATCATGTCTTTATTTGCTTTCGGAAGTATTCATCATTCAGTGGTCAGTCTTGAGTGCATCGGCGCTATCAATCCAGTATATTCAAGTAGAACTCGACAAGCTAGAGTTGACAGTGTCTTGCTTTTGAGAATGATATTACGCGTGATGATTTTCTCTTGCTGAGCCATTTATACCAACTGCTGTTCTAGGCATTGACACTTTGCCGGCTAAGAACATATTTTACTTATAATTAATTCTAAAAATATTCTTTATAAGGACTCATAATTATGCATGGTACATTGCTGTATATTTTAAGCTCTAAGTTAGTCACGAGGTTAGTCATAAGTTATGACTAACTCATAACATGAGACAATTTGAATTGCATTGACAGTTTTGCCACAGCATTAGATTAGAGAAAGAGGCATGATTATTTACTATTTGTACATTAATTGTGTGTATATCTTGTCAAAACCCTTGTCAATCATGTCAATGGATAAGTTGTAGTAATTTGTAGTTTTCAGTGTAGATACTGTGTATACTGTCATTTATATTAAATTTTTAGACTTTCCAGCTTCCTTCACAGGCAACTCTGTGTGCTCTTATTGGGTGGTGTGGGCGAACTTGGTTGGAGCTGTGGGGAAACTTGGGTGGAGGTGGGCAAACTTGGGTGAAGTGGGCAAACTTGGATGGAGTGGGCAAACTTGGATCAAGTGGGCAAGGGCCACAAAGTTGGCCACAAAGTGCACAGAGACTGAATTAAGGTTCTTAGTAATTTCTAGTAGGTAGTTATATGTGGTGTAGTCTATATGTCCGTCTTTATAGGTTTGAATTACTAATTGATTAATCTGGTTAATTAAAGGTGGGAAAGGATCGTTGGCGATAACTCTATAGTGAAGTGTGTTGTTGAGTTGTCTAATTGCTTCAGCCAAGTATGACGGGTATGGCCAAATAACTATGGCTCCACCTTTGTCAGCTGGCTTGACAATGAGATCGTTGTTGTTGCGTAATTCTTTAAGTGAGTTTCGTTGTTTAAACGACATGTTGTGGTGTCGGCGGTTGTTGGTGTTAGATCCAGTTTTGAGATCGTGAAGTACAGTAGAAATGTATTCAAGAAGATTAGGATTATCCGGTGTAGGTGGTGTGAAATTACTTTTGGTTTTAAACGGGTGTCTAGATGTGTTATTAGAGCTTTTAAAATGGTATTTAAGGTACATTTTACGGCGGTATTGTAAAAAGGAGTCATAAATGACTTTGTTGGATGTGGGTTTGGGTGTTGGGATAAATTGAAGTCCTCTAGATAAAGATTCTATGGTTGTGTGTGTGTGTGTGGGGGGGGGGGGGGGGGGGGGGGGGGGGGAGTTCAATATTAGATAAGTTGACAACACTGTTAAGGTCGGTGCTACGGCGGATCTTATTATATAGATTAGTCTTGTTCTTCAATGTGGTCAGTTGTAAGTAATATGTTGTGCGTAAGCTCGTCGTTGTGGCAGTTTGTTTTGAGCAGTTGTGTGACTTGTTGGATGTCGTTCTATGTGTTTGTTAGTAGGCGTTTGTGATATTCCAGAAGGATATTCAATTGGAGAGGGCGGCATCTCTGGATGCTTTCACCCAGCGTGTGTGTAAGTCTGTTGGCAGTACAACGTTACATTTGTTTGTTTTGTCGAGATTGTCTGGTAGTGTGTCATTATTTATGTGGGCCGTTAGTTTTTCTATTGTTGCTCTTTGTTTGTTACGTTTGTTTTTGAGTCGGTTATGCGTTTGGAAGGAAGCGTGTAAATTTGGTGGAATGTATGTTCTAGTGCGTGTGGTTGTTGGTGCGATTGGCATGCCTCCAATGTTGTTATGTGTGAATTGTCCGTCATCATTCAAATGAACTTCATTCCTTGGTCGGTTTGGCGTAATTGGTGTTAGTAGATAGTCGTTGTCGAAATCTAGAATTCTGTCGGGGCTGTTTGTGGTGTCTAAGCCGTTGTTGGTATTTCTCGGTCTGTTAGGTGTTAGTTGTGTAAGATAGAGATCAGCGTCATCGATCGCTTTCGTCGGATAGAAGTTCGTTAACCTGTGTTTCATTAAGTGGTTCCGTGTCGTCAACTCGTTCTATTCCCAGTAGTTCGTTAACGTTCGTTTCGTCTACATCCATCTCTAGCAGTGAAACAGTGTCATTCCTCAATTCCGGGTTGAGTGTGGTTGTGTTGCTCGTGTTTGTCAGTAACTCTAGTAACTCTTCAAAAAAAGGCTATATACGCATAATTACGTTTTCCAATTACCAAGCACATACAAGCCCCCTTTTCTCTAAATTAAAAATTCTGAAATTTCCTGATATTGTTGTATTCCATACAGCACTATTTATGCATCATTTTAGCCAAGGTAAACTCCCAGATATTTTTGATATGTTTACGTTGGTGAATCGGAAGCACCAATACAGAACTCGTCTAGCCTCTAAATCGTCATATTACCTTCCAAAAATTCGAACAAATTATGGTAAATTTAGTATTAGATTTCAAGGCCCAAAATTTGGAATTCTATTGATGAGTCTACCAAGACTCTTAACAAATATTCTTTCAAACGAAAACTCAAGAACCATTTCATCAATTTCTATGATAATACCTAGTAATTAACTGTATGACCTCATTTTGTCTCATGGCTTGTGTTTTGTGCTTGTGTTGTATCTGTTTCGTATTTTGGCTTCACTGACTTTCAAATATTATGGCGTATAGCTTCATTGTCACCTGTCTAGGCTAGCCCTAAATGGTTATTACAGGTGACATGTACTTGTCAATTAGTTTATTTTTTATCTTTTTCTAACATTTCTCTGTAAAAAAAATCATAGTTGAAGTACAATAAAGCTGTTCTGTTCTGTGAGAGCGAGTGCTCGTGTTGAATGGTACGGCTATAAATAAAGGGGGAGCCATACTAGATAGGTATCTACATTTATAACACCATGATATTCTATCAGTTGTGACATGCATATATAGATTGTTAAGGACTAATATGGTGTGTATATAATCACATGCATAATGTGCACAATAAGTATAATCATTATAGAAGAAACAGGAGTTCGTGAAAAATGTGAATTTTTAGCAACTTGCCAAGAAAATTGACGAATCGCAGTGTACCGTTTGCAAATCAACATTGCAATCCAAAACAACTTGGAGTGGAATCTCCTTGAATCACTTGAAGTGGAATCTGCAAGAAAGCCTCCAAGCGTTTGTATGCCCTTCGACTGCTGAAGAGAAGTGCAATACCCACTAATGCTCTTATAACTGTATATTGCTCTAATATAAGACCCTATACTTGAATTTTCCTGTGAGGTATGGCATTATTGCCTCCCTCAATACTTGTCTGACCAGATCGAGTCGATCCAGCGTAAGGCAATGCGCATCATTTTTCCAATTGGCGAATATAGTGAATCTATTGAGAAAGCCAAGCTCACATCCTTGTATGTATGAGAGTAGATCCGATCTTTTTAAGCGCTTCTTTTCAAATATGATCAATCCATCTCATAACATCAATTGTTTAGTTCCCCCACGAAGAACACTTAAGTACAGTCTACGTAAATCTAGAGTCTTCTAATCCGAAGTGCAGAACATATCGTTATGCGAACAGTTTTATTCCAGCAGCGACACTTCGTTTTAACAAACTCTAGTTTCTTGGTTTTACTGCAAATTTGATTTTTAATAAAGATAATAAAGATAATAATAATAAAGATAATTGAATATTGCTGTCAATATTGCAAGGTCGTGTGAGAAAGAACATCCGGTTTAACTGTAAACCGTTATTATACTTGGAATAGAGGGGGGGGGGGGGGGGGGGAATCTCGTGACTGCATGTTTCCATTGCGCATGCATGCAAAGTATATCCGTTTGTTTTTTTCTAATTTACCTTAAATTGTGAAACAATTACGCCATGGCAGTGGGATTTTTGCCAACTTCTCTTTGTTCACAGAGAAGTTGGCAAAAATCCCACTACCATGCGTGCATGATTTGCGGACCAATCAGAGTTCTAGCTGCATGATGGTACTTAATATGCAATTATGATATATCAAAGCTATATCACACAATACGCCCTTCAGTTTTCGTCAAGACCAGTCCAAGAAAGTATCGGATTTCAATATCCATCGGAAAACTCTAATTTCTTACAGTAAGTAACGCATTTGAAATGTTTTCTAAATAGCTTACTCACTTAGCTAGAGCACACAACTTGTGAATAAAGAAGTTCAGTGTTTCGTAGTAGTTTCACATTTCGTAAGGTTTATTAACTTACTCTTAACAGCGCCTGGAAATAACTAGGTTACCTTGCGCATGCAACGTAGTGAATGCTGCCTTGTCAATTTGCTAGTATATATGGTGCTTAAATTGTCGAAAATCAGAATAAATAAAATATAATATAATATAAATAGTATTTTAGAAAGTATGAGCTTTCAAAACTTTCCGCAGTAACCGACCTTGTCTCGACTTCTGTCGCGTTGACTGAGATGCAGTGCTTCTCAACATGAGGTATAAATTACAACTGTCTCTGCGCTTGCAGACCTTGTTCTGATTACAAAACGTGCTCTATTAAGTAATAGATAAATCCCGAGAACGAGGGATGTATGCTATATAAGTCTTTTCCACGACTAAACTATTTCATCTATTCTCAAGTGAGAAATGGGGATTTTTGTATATATTAACTATTAGACAAATAAATAATGCAACTCAGTACATGTACATTTGATTTTTTCTCAAAATAAGAATTTTCTTGTTTTTTAATACAAGAATCCATTCTAGAATCAGTGTTAGAAAAAGTTTACTTACTTGCAGTCAGCAGACTATTTTTACTCATTTTAAGTAAAAATATTGTTTATTAAATTCTTGTCTAGAATAATATTCTTACTATGCTCACTGACAAGAATTATTTTGCTTGTTTACAGCAATTTGTTACCTAAAACAAGTAATGTTTTGCTTGAAACAAGAATTCCACGAGAATATTATTTCTTATTTTAAGTAAAATTCAGATTCTCAACAAATTCTAGGTAAGAATTACAATATTCTTGACAAGATTCTTGGTAAGAATATTATTCTTACTATACTGAGAAGAACAGTCTTACTTGTTTTAAGCATTTTTTAGCTTAAAACAAGTATTTCCCCCCCTTAACATAATAATCTGGATTTTGCTGTGTATTGAAAATATTTTTGTGAACATGCATGCATTAAATCTTAGTAGTTGAATTTTGTTGAAAGTTGCATAAAACTTTGTCAGTAAGCTTCTCCATGAATGCTTGATTGCACTCATTTCTCCATACCTTGATATTCATACGTTGATATTCACAGACGATATTTATAAAAAAACCAAAAACAATAGACTTGTCCGTACGGACCAACCCATTATGTTTTGCTTAAACTTAGATTTTAATGTTATTAAATAACTTGCTGGTGGAGGTATGCAGTCGTGCACTATATAGTTGTTACTATTATTTTTCTATTGTATAATATTTGAAATACAAACTTTTTTATTACTTGTACATGATGGTTGTCTGTTGAGTTACTGCTAATTGGAGTATCAGTTGTGGAGCAAGTACATTTTTTTAACACAATGGATGGTCCTCAACAATAAGAATAGTCTCAATTATTCCTATTTTTTCATGACCAAAACAGCCCTGTAAAAAATGGCCCTGAAAAGGAATAAAACTTTCCCAAAAGTGTCCAAAATGGCACTATTATATTGGACCAAAACAGTCCTATCAAACAGGGGCTCTAGCAGAGTTAAAAACAGCTCCTTAAGAAGGACCAAAACAGCCCAAAAAAGGAGCCAAAATTGGCCCTCTTTCAACAGAGCCAAAACAGTCCCATTAAAAGGGGGCCGGCTGAGGGTCACAGTTTCGGCCCTTATTTTGGGGCCAAATTGGCTCCTCTAAAATTACTGTGTTCGTTTTAACAAACTCTACTTTTTTGGTTTTACTGCAAATTTGATTTTCAATAAAGATAATAATAATAAAGATAATTGAATATTGCTGTCAATATTGCAAGGTCGTGTGGGAAAGAACATCCGCTTTAACTGTAAACCGTTATTATACTTGGAATAGAGGGGGGAAGAAAATCTCGTGACTGCATGTTTCCATTGCGCATGCATGCCAAGTATATCCGTTTGTTTTTTTCTAATTTACCTTAAATTGTGGAAACAATTACGCCATAGTAGTGGGATTTTTGCCAACTTCTCTTTGTTCACAGAGAAGTTGGCAAAAATCCCACTACCATATGCATGCATGATTTGCGGACCAATCATGATGGTACTTAACATGCAATTATGATATATCAAAGCTATATCATACAATGCACCCTTCAGTTTTCGTCAAGACCAGTCCAAGAAAGTATCGGATCGGATTTAAATATCCATCGGAAAACTCTAATTTCTTACAGTAAGCAACGCATTTGAAATGTTTTCTAAATAGCTTACTCACTTAGCTAGAGCACACAACTTGTGAATAAAGAAGTTCAGTGTTTCGTAGTAGTTTCACATTTCGTAAGGTTTATTAACTTACTCTTAACAGCGCCTGGAAATAACTAGGTTACCTTGCGCATGCAACGTAGTGAATGTTGCCTTGTCAATTTGCTAGTATATATGGTGCTTAAATTGTCGAAAATCAGAATAAATAAAATATAATATAATATAAATAGTATTTTAGAAAGTATGAGCTTTCAAAACTTTCCGCAGTACCCGACCTTGTCTCGACTTCTGTCGCGTTGACTGAGATGCAGTGCTTCTCAACATGAGGTATAAATTACAACTGTCTCTGCGCTTGCAGACCTTGTTCTGATTACAAAACGTGCTCTATTAAGTAATAGATAAATCCCGAGAACGAGGGATGTATGCTATATAAGTCTTTTCCATGACTAAAACTATTTCATCTATTCTCAAGTGAGAAATGGGGATTTTTGTATATATATTAACTATTAGACAAATAAATCATGCAACTCAGTACATGTACATTTGATTTTTTCTGAAAATAAGAATTTTCTTGTTTTTTAAAACAAGAATCCATTCTAGAATCAGTGTTAGAAAAAGTTTACTTACTTGCAGTCAGCAGACTATTTTTACTCATTTTAAGTAAAAATATTGTTTATTAAATTCTTGTCTAGAATAATATTGTTACTATGCTCACAGACAAGAATTATTTTGCTTGTTTACAGCAATTTGTTACCTAAAACAAGTAATGTTTTGCTTGAAACAAGAATTCCACGAGAATATTATTTCTTATTTTAAGTAAAATTCAGATTCTCAACAAATTCTAGGTAAGAATTACAATATTCTTGACAAGATTCTTAGTAAGAATATTATTCTTACTATACTGAGAAGAACAGTCTTACTTGTTTTAAGCATTTTTTAGCTTAAAACAAGTATTTCCCCCCCTTAACATAATAATCTGGATTTTGCTGTGTATTGAAAATATTTTTGTGAACATGCATGCATTAAATCTTAGTAGTTGAATTTTGTTGAAAGTTGCATAAAACTTTGTCAGTAAGCTTCTCCATGAATGCTTGATTGCACTCATTTCTCCATACCTTGATATTCATACGTTGATATTCACAGGCGATATTTATAAAAAAACCAAAAACAATAGACTTGTCCGTACGGACCAACCCATTATGTTTTGCTTAAACTTAGATTTTAATGTTATTAAATAACTTGCTGGTGGAGGTATGCAGTCGTGCACTATATAGTTGTTACTATTATTTTTCTATTGTATAATATTTGAAATACAAACTTTTTTATTACTTGTACATGATGGTTGTCTGTTGAGTTACTGCTAATTGGAGTATCAGTTGTGGAGCAAGTACATTTTTTTAACACAATGGATGGTCCTCAACAATAAGAATAGTCTCAATTATTCCTATTTTTTCATGACCAAAACAGCCCTGTAAAAAATGGCCCTGAAAAGGAATAAAACTTTCCCAAAAGTGTCCAAAATGGCACTATTATATTGGACCAAAACAGTCCTATCAAACAGGGGCTCTAGCAGAGTTAAAAACAGCTCCTTAAGAAGGACCAAAACAGCCCAAAAAAGGAGCCAAAATTGGCCCTCTTTCAACAGAGCCAAAACAGTCCCATTAAAAGGGGGCCGGCTGAGGGTCACAGTTTCGGCCCTTATTTTGGGGCCAAATTGGCTCCTCTAAAATTACTGTGTTCGTTTTAACAAACTCTACTTTTTTGGTTTTACTGCAAATTTGATTTTCAATAAAGATAATAATAATAAAGATAATTGAATATTGCTGTCAATATTGCAAGGTCGTGTGGGAAAGAACATCCGCTTTAACTGTAAACCGTTATTATACTTGGAATAGAGGGGGGAAGAAAATCTCGTGACTGCATGTTTCCATTGCGCATGCATGCCAAGTATATCCGTTTGTTTTTTTCTAATTTACCTTAAATTGTGGAAACAATTACGCCATAGTAGTGGGATTTTTGCCAACTTCTCTTTGTTCACAGAGAAGTTGGCAAAAATCCCACTACCATATGCATGCATGATTTGCGGACCAATCATGATGGTACTTAACATGCAATTATGATATATCAAAGCTATATCATACAATGCACCCTTCAGTTTTCGTCAAGACCAGTCCAAGAAAGTATCGGATCGGATTTAAATATCCATCGGAAAACTCTAATTTCTTACAGTAAGCAACGCATTTGAAATGTTTTCTAAATAGCTTACTCACTTAGCTAGAGCACACAACTTGTGAATAAAGAAGTTCAGTGTTTCGTAGTAGTTTCACATTTCGTAAGGTTTATTAACTTACTCTTAACAGCGCCTGGAAATAACTAGGTTACCTTGCGCATGCAACGTAGTGAATGTTGCCTTGTCAATTTGCTAGTATATATGGTGCTTAAATTGTCGAAAATCAGAATAAATAAAATATAATATAATATAAATAGTATTTTAGAAAGTATGAGCTTTCAAAACTTTCCGCAGTACCCGACCTTGTCTCGACTTCTGTCGCGTTGACTGAGATGCAGTGCTTCTCAACATGAGGTATAAATTACAACTGTCTCTGCGCTTGCAGACCTTGTTCTGATTACAAAACGTGCTCTATTAAGTAATAGATAAATCCCGAGAACGAGGGATGTATGCTATATAAGTCTTTTCCATGACTAAACTATTTCATCTATTCTCAAGTGAGAAATGGGGATTTTTGTATATATTAACTATTAGACAAATAAATCATGCAACTCAGTACATGTACATTTGATTTTTTCTGAAAATAAGAATTTTCTTGTTTTTTAAAACAAGAATCCATTCTAGAATCAGTGTTAGAAAAAGTTTACTTACTTGCAGTCAGCAGACTATTTTTACTCATTTTAAGTAAAAATATTGTTTATTAAATTCTTGTCTAGAATAATATTCTTACTATGCTCACAGACAAGAATTATTTTGCTTGTTTACAGCAATTTGTTACCTAAAACAAGTAATGTTTTGCTTGAAACAAGAATTCCACGAGAATATTATTTCTTATTTTAAGTAAAATTCAGATTCTCAACAAATTCTAGGTAAGAATTACAATATTCTTGACAAGATTCTTAGTAAGAATATTATTCTTACTATACTGAGAAGAACAGTCTTACTTGTTTTAAGCATTTTTTAGCTTAAAACAAGTATTTCCCCCCCTTAACATAATAATCTGGATTTTGCTGTGTATTGAAAATATTTTTGTGAACATGCATGCATTAAATCTTAGTAGTTGAATTTGGTTGAAAGTTGCATAAAACTTTGTCCGTAAGCTTCTCCATGAATGCTTGATTGCACTCATTTCTCCATACCTTGATATTCATACGTTGATATTCACAGACGATATTTATAAAAAAAACAACAACAATAGACTTGTCAGTACGGACCAACCCATTATGTTTTGCTTAAAATTAGATTTTAATGTTATTAAATAACTTGCTGGTGGAGGTATGCAGTCGTGCACTATATAGTTGTTACTATTATTTTTCTATTGTATAATATTTGAAATACAAACTTTTTTATTACTTGTACATGATGGTTGTCTGTTGAGTTACTGCTAATTGGAGTATCAGTTGTGGAGCAAGTACATTTTTTTAACACAATGGATGGTCCTCAACAATTAGAATAGTCTCAATTATTCCTATTTTTTCATGACCAAAACAGCCCTGTAAAAACAGAAGGCCCTGAAAAGGAATAAAGCTTTCCCAAAAGTGTCCAAAATGGCACTATTATATTGGACCAAAACAGTCCTATCAAACAGGGGCTCTAGCAGAGTTAAAAACAGCTCCTTAAGAAGGACCAAAACAGCCCAAAAAAGGAGCCAAAATTGGCCCTCTTTCAACAGAGCCAAAAACAGTCCCATTAAAAGGGGGCCGGCTGAGGGTCACAGTTTCGGCCCTTATTTTGGGGCCAAATTGGCTCTTCTAAAATTACTGTGTTCGTTTTAACAAACTCTACTTTTTTGGTTTTACTGCAAATTTGATTTTTAATAAAGATAATAAAGATAATAATAATAAAGCTAATTGAATATTGCTGTCAATATTGCAAGGTCGTGTGGGATAGAACATCCGCTTTAACTGTAAACCGTTATTATACTTGGAATAGAGGGGGGAAGAAAATCTCGTGACTGCATGTTTCCATTGCGCATGCATGCCAAGTATATCCGGGTTTTTTTTCTAATTTACCTTAAATTGTTGAAACAATTACACCATGGTAGTGGGATTTTTGCCAACTTCTCTTTGTTATTATTATTATTATTGGAAATACAATACTTTGCAAATATTGCCTAGAATATTTGAAATACTTATGTTTACATTAAATAATATTTTTTATAAAAGGAACTAACTAACTAGGAATATTAAAATGGGTGGTCATCCCAATTTTTAACACATGCAGGTATAAAACTATTTTTAAAACGCATAGTCCTACTCTTAAAAAGTTCAAAACTGCGTGGGTGACGCAATGAGTACGTAATTTGTCTCTAATTGTTCACAGAGAAGTTGGCAAAAATCCCACTACCATGCGTGCATGATTTGCGGACCAATCAGAGTTCTAGCTGCATGATGGTACTTAACATGCAATTATGATATATCAAAGCTATATCATACAATACACCCTTCAGTTTTCGTCAAGACCAGTCCAAGAAAGTATCGGATTTCAATATCCATCGGAAAACTCTAATTTCTTACAGTAAGTAACGCATTTGAAATGTTTTCTAAATAGCTTACTCACTTAGCTAGAGCACACAACTTGTGAATAAAGAAGTTCAGTGTTTCGTAGTAGTTTCACATTTCGTAAGGTTTATTATCTTACTCTTAACAGCGCCTGGAAATAACTAGGTTACCTTGCGCATGCAACGTAGTGAATGCTGCCTTGTCAATTTGCTAGTATATATGTTGCTTAAATTGTCAAAAATCAGAATAAATAAAATATAATATAATATAATATAAATAGTATTTTAGAAAGTATGAGCTTTCAAAACTTTCCGCAGTAACCGACCTTGTCTCGACTTCTGTCGCGTTGACTGAGATGCAGTGCTTCTCAACATGACGTATAAATTACAACTGTCTCTGCGCTTGCAAACCTTGTACTGATTACAGAACGTGCTCTATTAAGTAATAGATAAATCCCGAGAACGAGGGATGTATGCCATATACCCGAGGACGCACAGCGTCCGAGGGCTTTATATCGCATACATCCCGACGTTCGAGGGATTTATCTGACTTAATTACCGAGAAGGAGGTAACTAAGTATAGGCATATTTAGTGACCGAGGCCCGAAGGGCCGAGGTAACTAACTTTAGCTTAGTTACCGACTTCGAGGTAATTAACTGATTTAGTTTATTCATGATACAGACGATATTTGTCGTTATTTGCCAAAAAAATAGTATTCTAGACGTAGTTTTAAAGTGATATAGTAGGTCATTTAATATGCAAGGTCAATAACCTATATATTAACCGCGGCACATGACCCCACATCAAAGATAATTTATGCATGAATAAACCGAGGGGTCCTTTAGAGCTAGTGCTAGGCGTTTCCCTTACTTTTAATATTATGAACTCTAAACGGCCCCAATGGCAATGCCTCCTTGTTCATAGTGCTACAGGTTGGTACTGCTTCTGCTATTGTAAACTGATGTGTTCGGAGGTTGAAGTGGCGAACACATGAAGACTTCCATTATCATTTAGTCGCCTAATGCATGGTTGTCTACCATATATACTATAATTCTACGCCATGTAGACGCATGTTTGAATGAATAACTGCGTTTTTTGCGTAACAAAATTAAAATGGCTTTGTATTAACCTGACGATTTCAAAAATCATCTTTGGTTTTAGCAAAGTATACCCATCAAATGCAAAACACGAAGCCTTGACTTTCAGTTTCTGGTACTGAATTATCTGGTACCACTTACGTGGTAAATGGAAGTCTTGTTTAATAAATGCGCTCGGCTCTCGCATCCCTCTTTATTTTGACTCTATTAAACTTCCCGCAAAACTTTCTTGTAATCTTTTCTAGACTCTAGAGTAATGTTGAAATATCGTGCATGCCTCGTGATGTTTCGAAATACTACTCAAAAGTCTTCGTCGATCATGGCCAGACGTGTTGACCATGGTAATCCAATTATTGGACGGATTAACCCTTTACTTATCAGGCAAGTTTCGGCAAGAATTCGAAGTCCCCAATCGACGAGTAATAATTAATAGTCTGACTGATTAGCCAGACTAAAATCGTCTGACTGAATCGTCTGGCGTTTGGAACATATATAAAGAGCTAAAGAGTTAATCGGTTCTTTTTCCCATTCATATCTCAAACTATGCTAGTAAATTAAACAAAAGGTACGCTATGCGTACATGTATCTGCGCCAAACGTGTTTATAGAAGAGAATTACCCTTTTAGAACGTACTAAAATAGAAAGGTCGACTATAAATTTTAAACCCAAGGATTAGCACTAATCGAGTTTTGAGGAGACTCAGCCACAAGATTATTAGTGTTTATAACTATTAAGTGTATCTCTATTAAATAATGTTTTCAAATTGAACAAGACGCCTGCTTAGGCGTTCACTGGGGCTACTGCATAAGCGTTTGCTTTGGACGCAATGTAGTTATGCAATGTAGAACCGCACTGAGACTCTGAAAGCTATTTTGATTGTACGGTTAATAGAGGTACTTTTAATTTTCAACTTGCGAGTATTAAATGACAAATCGAACGATGTCGATATGACAAATCGAACGATGTCGATATGTTGTCTTTATATGAAGCGGTGCATATTAAAGCGTTCGCTGATGCATGTAAACAAGTCCCCGTTTTCCCGAATAACAACGGCGATCTTAACACTCTCAGTAGACAAAAAAACACAGTGCTGGATTCGGCACGTTCTGTCAATAATTTCGATATAGAATTTATTTATATCGAGCAAACAGAAAATATTTATAAACGACTTTCGAAACACGTTTCCAAAGCGTTGGCAAATGTAATACGACACCTACATGAAATCTAGACATAAACAAATATTTTGAATAATTATTCAGTGATTATTTAATACTTGCGTTTTGTAGTTGTTGGACTATAAGCAGCCAGGACCGCCGAGAGCCAGGATGGGCCCGGGGGGAGGTAGTCTCGCGGGCCCCTAAACGTCTCAGATTTCAGAGGCCCTTACTGTTGTGTGAGCCCACGTTCCTTTACACAAAGGCTGGACTTGAGGCTGATTGTGATTAATATGCAACTAATTGGCATTTATGACTAGTTTCTAAAATCTAAATTATTTGAATCTGAAGTTAAAGGTGACGTACAGTCTGTTCTGCGCATGACCGCAATGTGGTCCCCAAAACATGACATTCGTAGATAATTACATGAAGTACTCAGCTCAATGTAAACCGTTAGGAACAACATGGCAGAAACCCAAGCGATTCGGCGAGGATATCTCCTCGGATTTCTTCTATTTCTCCTGAAAATGTTTTGTTTTGGGTACAAGTAATGAATGGGAACCAAGAAAAGCTTACAATCTTGAATAAGGTATTAGAATTATTTTTGTAAATAAAGATGTAAACATTAGTTTCGTACATGCGCAGAACGGACTGTGCATCACCTTTAACATACATCACAAATGCAAATTGCGAATTACAAGCAATTTTTTAAATCTTACAGTCAAAACAACATGTACATAATATTCTGATTCTGAAATAGCTTGACAATTAATTAAATGTATACCTTATCAGAGACGTGATCGTATACGGTGAATAACTATATAGTCTAACCGTCTAGGAATTTAGAATGTTCAGGACTTAATAAAGGAACTACAGTATCAGTTTTCAAATTAAAGTGTCACTTTCCGGGCTTTTTCAAGGACAAACGTGTCAATTACACTAGTAAAGTCAACTTTTTTCGTCAAGTCACTCTCAATACTAAGAACAGCAAGGTCGTTCAGCCTATCCTGCGTCATCGTACTTCGCATAACGTTTTTGATCAAGTTTAGCTTGCTGAATGAGCGCTCTGCTCTAACCCTAACTCGTCCATTCTCTCTTCAGGAACTGGAACAAACCTTCTTTGTGTTTGTTATCCATATTTTGCAAATTTGGAGATCTTGTTAGGTAAACGTTTCACTGCGATTCATTGACACAACAACCCCGGTTCCGAAATCACTTCGGCCAACGAGGCATCTTTGAGTACTTTCTTTATAGACTTTATAGGTCTACCGCGATCGGCGTGTGCGATTGTAAGCATTGTGAGCATGTTTATCATTAGAACACAAATTCAATTCGAACAACACAACCAAAGGCCGTCGAAGGAAAAACTCGTCACTCGTGCCTGAAAATCCGCCATGAAATCTTAGCCTGCCTTTAGCCTGCGTGCAGTTTCCACCCGGAGAGAATGATGTCAGATGACGTCAAAGTGCCGTTTGTCGACACACCGACACCGACACAAAAAAAATTAATAACCGAGCCGAAACCTAGACTCGGCTACCACAGGTAGCCCGAGTAAATATATAGCCCCAGGTCTGAGCAGGCTGTTAGTGATGAGACAAGAAAGCATGTAGATGAAATGACTGTATTGAAAAAGCTTATTATTTACAAGTTATCAACACGAACTGTAAAAGTAAATGACAATAATATGATATAGATGACAATGACATAAATTGTTTTGTGCGTCAACATTAAACAAGAGTAATTGCTTTAAACATGTGGAAACAGCAATTAAACTTAATATTTTGAGGACCCCGTTATTGGACTGGAGCTTGCCTTAAAATACATTACTCAGGTCACAGAAATAGCTGAAGCACGGATCTTACAAGATCTTATAAGATTTTAGCGAGATCTTAATATAAGACAACAGCCGTATTGGGATATATCTTCATTTCATTGCTGTTGAGCCGGATACTGCGTGTTTAAAGTATTCCCCTGAATCGTCTGTAGGTTTGTGCCATTCACGAAACTCCACAGTTATATAGAGCGTTAAATTCTGTACAACATATGTGAATTAGAAAAAATGGTATAGAATAGCAACGGAGAAAAGGCTATTTGAACTGACATAGCGCAAATATCAAATTGCATTATTACGCTATTTACTCGGCGTACGGTCAAACGCGGTCATATATAAAGTATATCCCTGAATCGTCTGTAGGTTTGTGCCATTTGGAAAACTTGCACGGTGAGATAGAGCGTTAAATTCTGTACAACATATGTGAATTAGAACGAATCGTATAGAATAGCAACGGAGAAAAGTGTATTTGAACTGAGATGAGCGCAAATATCAAATGGCATTATTATGCTATCACTTGGCGCTATCACTTGACGTACGGTCAAACGCACTCATTTTAAAGTATCCCTGAATCGTCTGTAGGTTTGTGCCATTCACGAAACTTGTACAGTTAGATAGAACGTTAAATTATGTACAAGATATGTGAATTTGAAAAACTCGTATAGAATAGAACCCTGGAAAATCGTAGTATTTTAATGCAAAACTTTGTCTCTTCGGAGGACTTCGTGATATGGCGCTTTAAAACACGATCGGATTAAAAATACTTGTTTCCATCGTTCAAACTGACAGCTCGTAGATGACGCCAAAAAATTCTGAGCTTTGATTGGCCCTGATTTAATCGTCGCGCATTGGTTAGAGTTACACAAAAAAAAGCTAACACACACACACACACAACACGATAGCAATATATCTGCAGATACAAAAATAGGCACGCCCAGGCGTGCATGTATATCTACTGCGTTTAATGCCTATTGCTAGTCAGTGCTATGAGTAACTTCGTTACAAGTAACTAGTTAGAAGTAACTAGTTACATGTAATCGTTACATTTTTGAGTAACTTTACCGGTAACTAGTTACTTTTTTCAGAAGGTAACTGTAACTGTAACTAGTTACAAAAAGTAGGAATAAAAAGTAACGATAACTAGTTACATCTGCCGTCGAGAGCGCCGTTACTTTTTGCGATATCCATAATACTCCCAACCTCGCCGAGTTGTCGTACAACGTCGTATGCAGGCTCAAATCTTCGTCACACGCCCCTGCAATGCATTCTGGACAATCTATATGCAAATGCGATATTAATAACATGCATACACGTGCATTCATTCATTCATTCATTCGTCAACGTGAGCAATAACCATGTAGTAGCGCATCAAGATGTCTTTAGCACAGCCAGTATCTGGATCAAATCATATTCATTGCCATTGGTCAAATTAAACAATAGTTTTGTCTAATTCACATGCTTTCTCAATTTTAATAGCCGAATGAAAGAATAGGTGTAACTTTGTAATTGTAATTGTAATTGTAACTAGTTACAAAAGTTTTAAAGTAACTTTGTATCTCTAACGGTAACTAGTTCCTTTTTTTTTCATTGTAACCTGTATTGGTAACTAGTTACTTTTCTGATGATGTAACTGTAACTGTAACTAGTTACAAAAATTATGTAACTATTACAGCACATTAGCTACCATGGTAAAAACAACGATGCAACTGTGTGCTTGTAACAACCTTGTATTCAGATCCAGGACTGAACAGGATTTTTGAAAAAATTGTCTATGCTCACAGGCCATGCTGTATTTTAACTTTAAAACAAGAACTCATTCAACTCAGAATATAAAAGCCGGCAAGGCGCAGGAGGCTAAGCACTAACAACTCTACTAATATCTGGCATGAGTTCCAAGTCCGGACAGGTGCATGGTCACCCATTCAAATACTAACTCAATCCAATTGGGCTTTACTCCGGTCCTCAGTGGTGAAAAGCAGTGCGCTAATAGCTAGCTTGACTAGTAAAGCTATGGTACTAAAAGCTATTGTCGTAAAGTATGGTAGTCAAGCTTTAAGTAGGCCAATCAAATTAACATAACTAATAACTCACAAAATTTCACTTGACTAATACAGTATCAGTAAATATCTTCGTTACAACAATTTGTCAAACAATAATGCAATCTACTTAGAAGGTAAAGGAAATCGCTTGAGATAACAAGGCTCTGTTGTGTTTTTACTTTTTTATGTCCACTGACCTTAGTAGACCTAAGACAGACAGACAGACAGGCAGGCAGGCAGGCAGGCAGGCAGGCAGGCAGGCAGACAGACAGACAGACAGACAGACAGACAGACAGACAGACAGAGAGACAGACAGACAGACAGACAGACAGACAGACAGACAGACAGACAGACAGAAACTAAAATGGAAACTAAAGATAAGATGTAAATTATACAAAGAACCAACGAACGAACAAACAAACAAACAAACCAACCAACCAACCAACCAACAAACAAACAAACAAACAAACAAACAAACAAACAAACAAACAAACAAACAAAAACAAACGAACAAACGACCAAACAAACAAACAAACAAACAAAAACAAAAAACGAACAAACAAACAAACAAACAAACAAACAAAAAACAAACAAACAAATGAACGAACGAACGAACATACAAACAAACAAACAAACAAAGAGACAGACAGACAGACAGACAGACAAACAAACAAACAAACACACAGACAGACAGAGAGACAGACAGACAGAGACAGACAGACAGACAGACAGACAGACAGACAGACAGGCAGACAGACAGACAGACAGACACACGAAACAGACAGGCAAGCAGACAAACAGATATGCAAGCAGACATACAGGCAGACGTGGACAGACACACAGACAGACGTGACGGAGGCAATTATGAATGTAGATTGTGAGTAGAAATCAGTTTGTTTTGAGCGCGTGTTGGGCGACATAGAGAAAATTCCCCTCTTCACATGTTTCCATTTCATTTTTAAGACATGTCAGAGCAACCGAAGTACACGAAACACACGGCGTTCATCTATGATAACGGCGGCTACCGTGCCGTAAACGAGGAAGAGAAAGGCCTCTCTGACATCCGTAACATAACGGTTGTCCGAAACGATTCCGCCGTCTACAAAGTTAATGTATACAACGTGGAGTCCGAGATGAAACTGTTCCCTATTATACCAGACCAGGTAATATGTCAACCTGGAGAGCAGAAACCAACAGGAGATATGTGGACACCGTGGTGCGATAATCAACAGGACCTCGAGGAAGGTCATTACATACGCATAACCCTTTCGAAGAAACAGGAAGACGACCACGTTTACCAGTTGCTTCAGTCAGGCCAGAATGTTTACAAAACCGAAAACATAGATTACTCGCTCAAAGCTCATATCCAAGGTGACTACAATATCAAGAAGGGCGAGTTCAAGTTGATTGTTTCTGGATCAAACGTTGGAAACATCCAGTTCACATTTGACAGATACTAAGTAAGTGACATTATTATAACAACGAGGGTTATAATTGGCTCGGAGAAGGACAAAAAACATAATTATGCCCCAAAACATCAACTCTATTACTATTAATATTATTTCTCAACTGTAAATTGTCCAGTCAGAGAGCTTGATTTGTACCACGTGACCAGTTATTTTATCGTAGAATTACCCTCCACAGCGGGGTATTCGAGTTCGTGTACGACGCGTGAATATCACGCACGATTCATGAAGCTGTCAACCGTGGCGGAGTTTGGCGAGATAAGAAAACGTTTCGCCTTTAAACTCAGATGTTGACAAGAAGAGTGTTAGGTTACAAGAAAATAAGGATTCAGGGAATACAAAGAAAGCAACAAACAATGCATCCAGAAGCCTTGAGACGACAAAAGAATAGAGACAGACAATGAAAAGCGGACAAAAGTTAAGCTAAGCTAACTTTATTAACATTATTTAAAGGTCAACTAAACCTTTTGAAGTTATATTTTCTTCTGAAGGGGTTATTATCGAACTTAGCAAAAGTAAAGAAAAATATGAATTTCGAAGTAAAGCAAAGAATTTATCAGCGAAGCCTTCTTAGGTCCTCTTGAAGCATGACCGCGTTTCTAGAAGAATGGGTACTCCATTGTCTTTGACGTCATACCGGTAAAACCCACCAATCACCTTGTTGTTTGTTACCGGTATGACATCACAAGGTACTAGTGCCAGTCTTTATTGCGACGCGGTCGTCGTTCACACGAGTTCAGCTAAAGGAGCAAAAACTCAAACTTAGACAGCCCATAAAAGTGGAACAGAGTGACTGGTTTCAATTATTTCTTCGGTTTCAGACTGAACTTTTCCGACTTTAACGGAAAATAGAATAACCTGGAAACGTATAGTTGCCATTTAAGCTTTTTTTGGAAAGATTAATTGTTTCGATATAATATATAATTTATAGACATGGTCAGACATCCCCGTAAAAGTTATTATTATTCGATTTATTTTTATCTTCGCTCTAATTGGTTGAGGGACCACTACGTCACCTGCAAATAACTGCCTACAAATAACAGTCTGCTCATGCGCATTAGCCGGAAATGTTGTTTTGCAGCAAATAATATTCTACTCATGCGCGTTAACTCAATTTCGGCAAACGTAAATCGCTCGTTCAGTCAAGCTGGAAAGAAAGAATGGACATAATTGCAGGTAAACAGTGACAAATAAAAAATAAATCGAAAAATAAAACATTTATTGAACTCGGTTTTCACAAAATATTGTGATTTGTCAGTGTCTCGCAGTTCAATTATTTGCCTCTGGCTTCGGCATCGGAAAATATATAACTGATCTGCTCCCTGACAAATCACGATATTTTGCTCAACCTCGTCCAATAATTGTTAATTATCCGCTAGATAAATTTCGCCGACACTTGTGGCCGTTTTAAAACTTTTCCCACAGATTTACTTACACGACATATTCATAATACCATTCTTCGTAAATTTCGTAAAGCTCTGAGCTATAGTAAGCGAAATATTAGCTTTCAAGAAAACTAATTCGGGCAGTCGCTTCATACACTAAACACATTTGAGCTTTTGTTTACAATATTAAACCAGACAGTGCTACAAAGCGGTGCCTGTGGCGTTAAAGGAAACATCGCGTTAAAAATGTCACGTCAAAAATGTCGCTTGCTACGAACAAACGAAATCCACTGATCACTATATAAACTGGATAGGCCATTCCCAGTCAAACATTTCGCGCCAGTCGCCGCCATGTTACGTTAGTGGAACATATGTCGCATTGCGGCCTTAGAACTTGTTACCAGTCCCAAAGTTGACTAGCATAAGCAATCTTGACGTCAGCACGGTCAGATAAACCGGGGAGCCGGAAAAGCCGTGAAAACAAACAACAGATGCCGGTTCGTTTAGTTTTCACTGTTTAACAACAAATACAGTAAAAAGATGGCAAGTACACAACACGAGATATTGTTAAGGCATTAAGATTACTATAAAAGGACAGGTATAATTTAAGACTTGGATTGAATTCTTCGTAGATTTTATAGTCTGTTTTTCAGTTTACATTATCGTGAAGTTTCTTCGTTGTTGGCACTGAAGAAAAACAACGAAATTTAAAGGTTTTACAGCTAAGTAACAGAAACAAATGCACGAAAATAGTGTCTTAAACCTTATTAAGTACTTCTTGTGTCCCCACATCGTTTAAATTTTCTTAAAATAATTCGTTTTGTCTGTTTTCAATGGCTACGAAAGCTATGAAAAATGGGAAAACATATGCCATTTTGGTTTAGTTCGCAAGAAAGATGGTGGCGAATACAAGCCTAACACTTTGTCAAGTTTTCACAGAACGTTTACAACACTTATAGTCATATAATAAACTCCTTATTGACCTCGCTTGTTCGGTCTGTACTCGTGAAATATCGGACCGACGTTTTGTGCACGGACCTCACTTCGCTGCGCTCGGTCCGTACTAAAAACGTCGGTCCGATATTTCACTAGTACAAACCTCACGCTCGGTCAATAAGTAGTAATTGTGAGTTTTTATATTGTACGGCACAAGTTAATTGCGGTGAAATTAGGGTAAAGGACTAGGGGCTAATCATCACTGATCTCTATATAACTGGATTGGTCATCCGCGGCTCCAAAAATGAAGCCACCTGAGATGATGAATTTGAGTATACCAAGATGGCCGCCACGGAAAATTGTATGTTTTCGTAGCACGAAAAGAGACGAAAAAATCCACGTTAAAAATATTTCTGCCATTGGTATCAAACAAAGAACACTGTAAAAGGTTTAGAAGCTTAGTTTTCGCATTTGTTGGTTTTTTTATTTAGCAGTAAAACGTGTTATTTAAAAACCAACGAAATCAATCAATACCTTCATTATAAAACTATCTATTACCCTGGGTATTAAAGCATAAGTCTTAACAAATCCTTGAAGTATGTAGTTGACAATTTCGGACTGTATTTGCTTGTATTTCCCTTCTGTTTTTCGGTAGTAACAGTAAATTGCCATTTGAGAATTGTTTTACGGTTTTTCCGACTCGGCATAAATGCAAACGGGGTCTTGAATCCCGTTCACACGAGTCCGGAGCGAGTTGAAAATGGTGCTAAAAAGTCACAAAACGCCGTTGCGTTCACACGACACCGGATCGAAATTGCGTGAAAACGTCGCTCTAACCGCATCGATTTGAAAACGTAACAAACGGAACAATAATTTGCCTTGAGTTGACTTTTAAACTCCCCTCCTCAAGGGAGGTAGCAATGCGCGCTTTCGCTAGAAATGTAAATAGATTTCCCGCGTGCTTATCCGACACTGCGCCATGGGGGTACTGGGTGGATTTTTTTGTTTAACGTATTTATTCCAATAGATCGTTTTCATCTGACGTCACGGCGGCCATGTTGGTGTACCAAAACAATGAAATGGTGGCCATAACCATATTGGTGTACCATATGGGAATTAGCTATATTCTTGTTCAAATATTTCGTATTGTTTCACCACCCCAATGGGGCTACCGATCACGTGAGTGAAAACGATCTATAGACACGCACTATCAAATAAACGCTCCTCTCCAATAGACGCGGCCCCCTCTACCAATAAAAATATTTAATAAGCGCCCCCCCCCTAATAAATGCTATTTCCAAATATACCTGTCAACACAAGACGTTAAAAAAAATACAATGCCAACGCTTTATTTTTTAACAACAACTTTTAAGAAGATGAAGTTTTTTTATTGTTACATGTAATTTGCGCGAACATTTTTTGTTTCTAATTGCTTATTCGGATGTTAAGGACGCATATGATGAACTTTTTGGCTTATTATATATTGATGATGAGATTGTGTGCACATTTGTGTGACGTGTTTTTTTGTTTAAAGTGTATATGACCCGAAAATTAAGTTTGTCTTATTTGAAAGAACAATGACAGAGTACTTATTTTTTAGATTTTCGTTTACTTGCTTCCTTTTTGAAATATTTTAGTTTGTTTAAGGTTACGTAACACCTTGGAGTAGTGCTTTGCGAAAAATGCAACTGCGCGTTGAGTTTAAAAGCAATCAAATTCAATTTTTTACAGTTTATAGCAAAATGATTGTAGAATTGGACAGTTGATTTACAATTTTGAAAAGTACTTAAACTTGTTTTGTTTTGACAAAATTCTGAAAACGCATTCGCTTTGCGCCGCGACTTTCGTTGAACTACAGTTTCAATCAAATCATGTAAAAATAGTTTTAATTGAAATTCAACTAGCCGTTCTACAAAAAAAGTGTGTGCGATAGCTATGGGTTTCTTTTTTTGTTATTTTTGAGATATAAGGCATTCTTTTGCAACCTCAGTTAAGTTGCGTACATACCATGAATCGTAGTCGATTACTCCGAAATGAAAAAAAAAATCGTATAGCTACCGCACAAACTTTTGACGCTCTTATTGTCTCCGATACATTGTAAAAATTGGAAAAAAATTGGCCAAAACCCGTGTTCAACAAAAGTCTTTGAATACGGCAGTTTATCTGAAATTTAAAGCTGAAGAAACAAGCCTTGGAACATTTAAATTTCGCGGGAAAACAGAGCTGCTTGCAATTTTCATCGTTAAATATCTTAATGAATTTTGCTTTAAACGAAATAAACTTTTCAAAACCTTTCAGCATTTGGCATAAGGCAGCTAATTACGCAAAAAATTATTTTTTTGTATTTTAAAATTGCTATGGTGTAACGTAACCTTAAAATGCAAATTTAACAAAATGACGTCACTGGTGCATAATGGTTATTGACGAAGGTTATACATCTCTGCTGTTATCAAACGAAATCACTTCAAAGAAATCATGTGCATGTGTTCCTCCCAGAATACCAAGCATGTAAATTGCCAAGTGATTTTGTTTGATATTAGCAGAGATATATAACATTCTTCGATAAGTCATTATGCGGGTGTGACGTCATTTTGTTAAATTTGCATATCAGACAAACTGAAATATCTCAAAAACGAAGTAAGTAAACGCAAATCTACAAGAGAAGTTATTCTGTCATTTTTAAGTTATCTTTCAAATAAGTTAAACTTAATTTTCAGGTCATATACACTTTAATAATTGAAATATCAAATTTTGAAATAAACGCCTCTCTGTAAACGCCCCCCTTTAGAGCTCAATTTTTCAATGAACGCCAAGGGCGTCTATTGGAATAAATACGGTATAGCTGTGAGTTTTTCGTACGATCTTACACATTTTCATATTTTTCTTTCAGCTTGAATGCCTATGATGTCATGGAATTCTGGGATGAACTTGCTTTGTAAGCACGCTTTTATATATCTTTGCAAGGACGCTTTATATCATCGTAAGCACGCTTTATACCTTCGTAACCACGCTTTATATCTTTGTAAGCACGCTTTATATCTTTGTAAGCACGCTTTACATCTTCGTAAGCACGCTTTATACCTTTGTAACCACGCTTTATATCTTTGTAAGCACGCTTTATTTCTTCGTAAGCACGCTTTATATCTTTGTAACCACGCTTTTTAACGTGTTTGGCACGTACCGTGACATTTCTTATATGTTTTTTGATATTGCATTCCTTTTTACCTACAGTACATACTTGCTGTAAACACTTTATATATTAAACTCAACCAGCCTTTGGTAAAAACGTAAAAGCGACTTTGATTTATTGAGAGTAACATGTGGCAGTATTTAGATACCGATAACCCAATGGCCCTCACCCCTTGATGGAACTAGTTTGGAGAATTAACTGGGGAAACTATGGTGTTGATTTAGTGGAGAGGGGGGAGGGGGGTGAACTGGAGACTCCAGTGAAAAACCCTCGAAGGACAAAGAGAGAACCAACAACTCTACAGCTCACAAGAAGTCACCCATGCGATTACTAACCCCATTCAACTGGGATGATTTGACATCAACAAAAATATAGAAACAATGCAATGCAATACTCCCCCAATAGTCGATATACAATCAAGATAACAGTGGCTGCAGTGATCAAAAAGCAATCTGAATGCACGACAAACCCATTTAAGCAAGTCTATTAAAATGCCTGGCCATCCGATTTGTTGGATCCGATAGTAAGAGCTTTTGAAAATAGAGACAAATCGGATAGATCAAATCTGACCCAACTCTATGACTGAAAAAATAAGAGGCGTGCGGTGCTTAGCACGCCTTGGTTGGCCTAGGCGTGCGATGGCGTGCCTGAGTGTTTTTTGGGGCACGGAAAATAGTCTTAAGGGCTATTTTGATAAGTTTTTCATTAGAAACTTGCAATAAGTCTTGTTTTATTCATTACAGGGGAAATTCTGCGGCTCAAAGTCTCGCTTTTATAATGAAAGTCCCCTTCTAGGCTTAAGGGTGTTCGGACGTATTTCGTTGCTAGGCAACCGGTTGCTAAGGACATTAGTTCCGGTCGGGGAAATCTTTTCACAAAAACATATTTTTGTACTTATGCACTATGCTTATACACTGCAAAAAGGTATAAAATGATTACAAAAAAAACGAAAAAGCCGAGCAAGTTTGTAAGAAAAAGTACCAAAACAAAAGAAAACTATTCCTTTGCTGTAGAATTTCCTGGCAAAAACACTGGGAGAGTTGAAGAACTTCGGTACACAGGTGGCGATAGATGGAAAAATAAACGAAGGACGTCGTCACGTCGAGATATTTGGATTGAATGTTGGAATTTAGAATTCGGCATAGCTGATGAACCATAAATCAAACATTCCGAAGACAGTGGACATCAACTTTTAACTTCGTATGTAGAACAAGACGACTTTTCGAGCATTCTTGGCTTGGAACAACGGCTGAACTCGCAATTTAGCTGGCAAGCTCCGATCAGGCAGGAGGCAGGAGGAGGGCTCGCGCCTGATTCTTTCAGGCTAGATTGAGTGGCATTGAGTCGCAAAAACATGAGCTCACAAGATTCCTATTATTTCCGCGAGTATTTATCGAATCGTTACTTTTCTTTCGTTTACACCTAGGGAAAACATGTCTCCCAAAAAGTACGCATAGATTTTATGAATAAACCCAAAATGACAAAGATATTCTATTTTTTGTTAAAAATACCCCTTAAAATTTCATTAAAACGGCCATAAAGTCATTAAGATTTGCTCAATTGAGAAACGCATGCGTACTTTTTTGCACATAACAATTCTGGTTCTAGTGAAACTTCTTTAGTTAGCAAAACTTTTAAGTTGGTGGAAATTATAGGTTTTTTCTTATCTCAGTGACGTCACTGTATGACGTCTCAAACGAAAGAACTTCATTCATATATACTATGTGCAGAATATCTAGCATTTCTAGCATGGGGATCAAATTTGTAAAGCTCTAGAAGCTCTGTGGTCAAATCAAGTTGTCCCTAGCAACGGGTCAAAATAAATATGTCTGAACACCCTTAACAAAAAGTTTTAATATGAATTTCATACAACAATGTCAATATTTACATAAATAGAAAAAGTTTTTAATCTTCATCGTCTTCATCTTCGTTGCATTCATCTTCTAGTCGGACTCATTGTCGGTTACTTCTTCTTCAATGGAGACTTCTGTTCTCGCTTTCTTTCTTGATGGTTCACTCGCTGGTTCTCTCTCTTGCAATGAGCTCGTCATTAATCGTAATGCTAGGGAGTTCGATGCCATTGTATTCGCGTTTAAAACTTGATGACCATCGATTGCATCTAAGTACATGTTTGCAGTTTGCCAACGTCAAACTTTGACATTTTCCGGGAGCAATTTGATAGGTTTTATATTACCAATCATCGTGAGACAAGATAATAATTTGACAAATGCGAACGTTAATAATAAAGTTTGAGGTGGGCGCAGGTAATTTTTTAATTACAAAGATGTTTTGGTTTTCAACTAGTGAAATTCTCTGCTTAGAAAATGTGGTTCCACTTGGAAAATTCAGTCCTGTAGAAAACCAACCAAAAACGGTTCGTGCGATGGAGCGCACGCCTTATCAACGTCAGGCGAACGCACGTCTCTCGTTGACAGACTTGCTGATCGTGTGGACATGGAAGTACCCGGCTTCCGAAGTGAGAGGCAGCGTGCTAGTGGCTTGACACCCATTCCTCCCGACTTTATTCATTGAGGGTAACATATGACAGTATTTAGATACTGATAACCCTATGGCCCTCCCCCCTTGATCGAACTACAATCCTGGACAAAATTGTTGGGACACTTCGCCGTTATTGACGATTTTCACTTGGTGTCCCAAGGACTTTTGTCCAGGATTGTCTGAAAATGGCGAATTAAACAAAATTAAAGCGAACAAAAAAACGATTTGGACGCGGTGATTCTGCGCAGTTTGTTTGAAAATTACAAATACGCTCCCACGTGCATGAGCAACAGATTGTTTGTGGGGTATAGAAGGGTTGGTGAATATGCAAATTAAATAAGAGCTCTCTTGCGGGTGGTACCGGTGCTTCCCCATTGAGGGGGTAAGGGGGAGCAGAGACGGGGGCTCTTTTATTGAACTGTACATCTTTTGCAATGTTACGAAGCTAAAAAGCTGAATTTTATTGAAAATTTAAAAATTCATCATTTTCGGACAATCCTGGACAAAATTGTAAAACCGGAGAACTCGGCAAAAAATCCTCAAGGTGCAGGAGATAGTTAGACAGACAGACAGACAGACAGACAGACAGACAGACAGAAAGACAGACAGACAGACAGACAGACAGACAGACAGACGGACGGACGGACGGACGGACGGACGGATGGATGGATGGATGGATGGATAGCCTGCGTAGCTGGCGGTATTAGGGAGTTTCGGGCGCGGGCGGTAGGCGGGCAACGCGAAATACCGCCTGCCCGAAAACCATATGTTTCTGAATTCCGCCGACCGAATATGTTTGTTTAAGAGAACCAATCAGAACGTGAGCTAATAATAGTAGCTACTCAGGAGTAGCTACTCTCAGGAGTGAGAACGAGATGAGACCGGCGGCTGGCATTCAGTCAAGTGTTAAACAACAATCGGAATATAGTAAGGTTAGATATACTGCCGAAACAGAGAACGTAGGAGTCTAACGTTTCGAGCGAAGGTCCTTCTCTCTTTCTCTCCGACGAAGGGCCTTCGCTCGAAAGGTTAGATTCCTACGTTCTCTGTTTTGGCAGTATATCCGAACCATAGCCACTGGAAAGGGAGAGGGCTGTGAAGGTGGGCGTGACTGAGATTTATGTTATTGTTCGCCAAATTCAAGATCACGTGACGTTGAACCTGCGTGATTGAGCATTAAAAAGCAAGATTTTACATTAGAGCAGCGGGCGCGTACCTACAAGTGCTACAACGAAGTTCTTCCGCGATGGTTTCAATATAAATTCCACTTCATTTGGACATTATATGCATAGATGGTCCCTCATGAAAACTCCCTTTGCAAAGAATATTTAATAAAGTGCAGTAAATTCGAATAAACGATCAATGGTCGGACCGAACACGGTGAGAGCCGAGGTAAAATAATGATACAATACTGTTTTGCCAACAGTACAACTAAAACTAAAATTCGCTTTTGTCTTAATATGAATGGTTGTGCAAAATTATATGTCGTAAGTTGAGTTGCCTTCATTGAATATTAAATGCACTAAATGTCTGGTGTATTGCGTTTCATAAACAATGATGAGGACTGGCAATTGTCGTATGCGTATCAGTTTATTAGAATATAAACTAAAGTATTAAGAAACATTTCCATCTGACAACAAAAGTGCAAAACTCCGATTTAATAATGGTTTTCGGCCGCGTTGTTCCTTGGTTTTCTTTTATTAATAATTTGTAGACATGCCGTGATTTATGATAATTTCAATTTATTCACACTATTTTTAATACTTACAATGAAAAATACAAAGGTTACATAGTGATACATAAATAAATCAGAGTTAAATATAAAACAAAATATTTTATGAAAGAATATACATATGTGAGAGTGTAATAAAAGTATAAAGCTTTCGAGTTTAATCACTGCCTTGACATATTAATAAGTACCACTGTGAAGTATGCATCACATTCAGCCTTCGGTTCAGCCTTCGATTTGGCCTTCGATTCAGCCGTCGATTCAATTCTCGCATGTTATGGCGAAGTTATCTCCATATTCATCAGGTGGTCGCTATTGCAGGATATCATACAAAAACACAATTTTCTCAGGCGCTATTCTATAGGATTTCTTAAAATTTACATATGTTGCACAGAATTTCATGCTCTTTAATCAGGAATAAGTGTTCAGAGTGGGATAGACCCATGAACGACGCAGGAAGGCTTTAAACAAGTTGCGTCGCGGCGTCATTAACACGACTGACGGGGGTTGTGTTGCATATTCCAGATTACATGAGATATAAACAGAATTTTCTCAGGCGCTATTCTATACGATTTTTTTTAATTTACATATGTTGTACAGCATTTCGTGCTCTTTAATATGGTATAAGCTTCAGAGTGGAATAGAACTATGAACGACGGGGGAAGGCCTTAAACAAATTGCGGCGCGGCGTCATTAATACAATTGACGGGGATTGTGTTGCATATTCCAGATTACATGAGATAAAAACACAATTTTCTCAGGCGCTATTCTATTCGATTTTTTTTTAAATTTACATATGTTGTACAAAATTGCATGCTCTTTAATCTGGTATAAGCTTCCAGAGTGAGATAGACCCATGAACGACGCAGGAGGCAGTGGCGTAGCCAGGGTTCTGTCTTTGGGGGAGCGAAATTGGTGGAGCGTCGAAGACGCGAGCCTCCTAGGGGGGTCCGGGGAATGCCCCCCGGGAAATTTTTTGAATTCTAGAATCTCTCAGACTGCATTTCCCGCATTCTGAGGCGAGATTTAAAAAAATAACTGATCGCCATAAATAGCAAAGTTTTGTTGTCTCCAAACCAAAACAATGTAGTACACATATCAAAATTTATTGAGAATTATTTATAATAAGTCGTATGTATGTGGACCTTGTAATGCTATATTTTCCATCTAGACTACACCAAACTGAAATTTGACCCATCAAAAAGTTTCAGGCCACTTACTTATATACTTTGTCGAATATTCAGGCTATATTTATATAAAAGGGGCAGTCTCGGTTGGGTATGCTAGAATATACAGTATGATGAATATTCTGCGTAGATCTAGGGCGTTGTTTCCGGAATTACAACTGTAATCAACAGTAAACCTTGCCTTGTCATTCTAAATATAGCTATATGTACGTAGCTACTTTACAACTGCGGCATATAATCTTACATTGCTTAAGGGGGATAAGGATTAAGTTGATTACACGTAAGCGCGACAGCACGTTTGTGCAGAATCACAAGGTCAAATATACGACCTTGATGAATTGCGCTACATTGCGTTTAACGTCGAAGCCGCAGATCGTTTAATATTTTCGTGCATATTAAAACAGTAATATATAGTAATATCATTACGAGTCAACTTGCTTCTCCCTTGAAGGCTTCACTACGTAACATCATTACCCCCCCCCCCCCCCTCAACCAGTTTCTCCCCGGATTTAAACTTTTCACAGGAATGGCCTGGAAGACCATTGGGGGGGGTCGCCCCCCCTCGCCCCCCCTTGGCTACGCCACTGGCAGGAGGGCTTTAAACAAGTTGCGGCGCAGCGTCAATACCGCTGACGGGGGTTGTGTTGCATACATTATTCCAGATTATATCAGATATAAACACAATTTTCTTAGGCGCTATTCTATACGATTTTTTTTTAATTTACATATGTTGTACAGCATTTCGCACTCTTTAATATGGTATAAGTTTCCAGAGTGGGATAGAACTATGAACGACGCAGGAAGGCTTCAAACAAATTGCGGCGCGGCGTCATTAATACGACTGACGGGCATTGTGTTGCATATTCCAGATTACCTCAGAAAAAGTACAATTTTCTCAGGCGCTATTCTATACAATTTTTTTAAATTTTCATATGTTGTACAGAATTTCATGCTCTTTAATATGGTGTAAGTTTCCAGTGTGGGATAGACCCATGAACGACGCAGGAGGGCTTTAAACAAGTTGCGGCGCGGCGTCAATACCACTGACGGGGGTCGTGTTGCATACATTATTCCAGATTATATCAGATATAAACACAATTTTCTCAGGCGCTATTCTATACGATTTTTTTTAATTTACATATGTTGTACAGCATTTCGCGCGCTTTAATATGGTGTAAGTTTCCAGAGTGCGATAGACCCATGAACGACGCAGGATGGCTTTAAGCAAGTTGCGGCGCGGCGTCAATACCACTGACGGGGGTTGTGTTGCATACATTATTCCAGATTATATCAGATATAAACACAATTTTCTCAGGCGCTATACTATACGATTTTTTCTAATTTACATATGTTGTACAGCATTTCGCGCTCTTTAATACGGTGTAAGTTTCCAGAGTGGGATAGAACTATGAACGATGCAGGAAGGCTTCAAACAAATTGCGGCGCGGCGTCATTAATACGACTGACGGGGATTGTGTTGCATATTCCAGATTACCTCAGAAAAAGTACAATTTTCTCAGGCGCTATTCTATACAATTTTTTTTTAGTTTACATATGTTGTACAGAATATCATGCTCTTTAATACGGTATAAGTTTCCAGAGTGGAATAGACCCATGAACGACGCAGGAGGCCTTTAAACAAGTTGCGGCGCGGTGTCAATACCACTGACGGGGGTTGTGTTGCAGACATTATTCCAGATTATATCAGATATAAACACAATTTTCTCAGGCGCTATTCTATACAATTTTTTTTAATTTACATATGTTGTACAGGATTTCGCACTCTTTAATATGGTATAAGTTTCCAGAGTGGAATAGAACTATGAACGACGCAGGAAGGCTTCAAACAAATTGCGGCGCGGCGTCATTAATACGACTGACGGGGATTGTGTTGCATATTCCAGATTACCTCAGAAAAAGTACAATTTTGTCAGGCACTATTCTATACAATTTTTTTAAATTTACATATGTTGTAAAGAATTTCCTGCTCTTTAATATGGTATAAGTTTCCAGTGTGGGATAGACACTTGAACGACGCATGAGGGCTTTAAACAAGTTGCGGCGCGGCGTCAATACCACTGACGGGGGTCGTGTTGCATACATTATTCCAGATTATATCAGATATAAACACAATTTTCTCAGGAGCAATTCTATTCGATTTTTTTTAATTTACATATGTTGTACAGCATTTCGCGCGCTTTAATATGGTGTAAGTTTCCAGAGTGCGATAGACCCATGAACGACGCAGGATGGCTTTAAGCAAGTTCCGGCGCGGCGTCAATACCACTGACGGGGGTTGTGTTGCATACATTATTCCAGATTATATCAGATATAAACACAATTTTCTCAGGCGCTATTCTATACGATTTTTTTTTAGTTTAATGTTGTACAGCATTTCGCGCTCTTTAATATGGTATAAGTTTCCAGAGTGGGATAGAACTATGAACGACGCAGGAAGGCTTCAAACAAATTGCGGCGCGGCGTCATTAATACGACTGACGGGCATTGTGTTGCATATTCCAGATTACCTCAGAAAAAGTACAATTTTCTCAGGCGCTATTCTATACAATTTTTTTAAATTTACTTATGTTGTACAGAATTTCATGCTCTTTAATATGGTATAAGTTTCCAGTGTGGGATAGACCCATGAACGATGCACGAGGGCTTTAAACAAGTTGCGGCGCGGCGTCAATACCACTGACGGGGGTCGTGTTGCATACATTATTCCAGATTATATCAGATATAAACACAATTTTCTCAGGAACAATTCTATACGATTTTTTTAAATTTACATATGTTGTACAGCATTTCGCGCGCTTTAATATGGTATAAGTTTCCAGAGTGGAATAGAACTATGAAAGACGGGGGAAGGCCTTAAACAAATTGCGGCGCGGCGTCATTAATACAATTGACGGGGATTGTGTTGCATATTCCAGATTACATGAGATAAAAACACAATTTTCTCAGGCGCTATTCTATTCGATTTTTTTTTAATTTACATATGTTGTACAAAATTGCATGCTCTTTAATCTGGTATAAGCTTCCAGAGTGAGATAGACCCATGAACGACGCAGGAGGCAGTGGCGTAGCCAGGGTTCTGTCTTTGGGGGAGCGAAATTGGTGGAGCGTCGAAGACGCGAGCCTCCTAGGGGGGTCCGGGGAATGCCCCCCGGGAAATTTTTTGAATTCTAGAATCTCTCAGACTGCATTTCCCGCATTCTGAGGCGAGATTTAAAAAAAATAACTGATCGCCATAAATAGCAAAATTTTGTTGTCTCCAAACCAAAACAATGTAGTACACATATCAAAATTTATTGAGAATTATTTATAATAAGTCGTATGTATGTGGACCTTGTAATGCTATATTTTCCATCTAGACTACACCAAACTGAAATTTGACCCATCAAAAAGTTTCAGGCCACTTACTTATATACTTTGTCGAATATTCAGGCTATATTTATATAAAAGGGGCAGTCTGGGTTGGGTATGCTAGAATATACAGTATGATGAATATTCTGCGTAGATCTAGGGCGTTGTTTCCGGAATTACAACTGTAATCAACAGTAAACCTTGCCTTGTCATTCTAAATATAGCTATATGTACGTAGGTACTTTACAACTGCGGCATATAATCTTACATTGCTTAAGGGAGATAAGGATTAAGTTGATTACACGTAAGCGCGACAGCACGTTTGTGCAGAATCACAAGGTCAAATATACGACCTTGATGAATTGCGCTACATTGCGTTTAACGTCGAAGCCGCAGATCGTTTAATATTTTCGTGCATATTAAAACAGTAATATATAGTAATATCATTACGAGTCAACTTGCTTCTCCCTTGAAGGCTTCACTACGTAACATCATTACCCCCCCCCCCCCCCCCTCAACAAGTTTCTCCCCGGATTTAAACTTTTCACAGGAATGGCCTGGAAGACCATTGGGGGGGGTCGCCCCCCCCACGCCCCCCCTTGGCTACGCCACTGGCAGGAGGGCTTTAAACAAGTTGCGGCGCAGCGTCAATACCGCTGACGGGGGTTGTGTTGCATACATTATTCCAGATTATATCAGATATAAACACAATTTTCTTAGGCGCTATTCTATACGATTTTTTTTAAATTTACATATGTTGTACAGCATTTCGCACTCTTTAATATGGTATAAGTTTCCAGAGTGGGATAGAACTATGAACGACGCAGGAAGGCTTGAAACAAATTGTGGCGCGGCGTCATTAATACGACTGACGGGGATTGTGTTGCATATTCCAGATTACCTCAGAAAAAGTACAATATTCTCAGGCGCTATTCTATACAATTTTTTTAAATTTACATATGTTGTACAGAATTTCATGCTCTTTAATATAGTATAAGTTTCCAGTGTGGGATAGACACATGAACGATGCAGGAGGGCTTTAAACAAGTTGCGGCGCGGCGTCAATACCACTGACGGGGGTCGTGTTGCATACATTATTCCAGATTATATCAGATATAAACACAATTTTCTCAGGAACAATTCTATACGATTTTTTTAAATTTACATATGTTGTACAGCATTTCGCGCGCTTTAATATGGTGTAAGTTTCCAGAGTGCGATAGACCCATGAACGACGCAGGATGGCTTTAAGCAAGTTGCGGCGCGGCGTCAATACCACTGACGGGGGTTGTGTTGCATACATTATTCCAGATTATATCAGATATAAACACAATTTTCTCAGGCGCTATTCTTTACGATTTTTTTTAATTTACATATGTTGTACAGCATTTCGCGCGCTTTAATATGGTGTAAGTTTCTAGAGTGCGATAGACCCATGAACGACGCAGGATGGCTTTAAGCAAGTTGCGGCGCGGCGTCAATACCACTGACAGGGGGTTGTGTTGCATACATTATTCCAGATTATATCAGATATAAACACAATTTTTTCAGGCGCTATACTATACGATTTTTTTTAATTTACATATGTTGTACAGCATTTCGCGCGCTTTAATATGGTATAAGTTTCCAGAGTGGAATAGAACTATGAAAGACGGGGGAAGGCCTTAAACAAATTGCGGCGCGGCGTCATTAATACAATTGACGGGGATTGTGTTGCATATTCCAGATTACATGAGATAAAAACACAATTTTCTCAGGCGCTATTCTATTCGATTTTTTTTTAATTTACATATGTTGTACAAAATTGCATGCTCTTTAATCTGGTATAAGCTTCCAGAGTGAGATAGACCCATGAACGACGCAGGAGGCAGTGGCGTAGCCAGGGTTCTGTCTTTGGGGGAGCGAAATTGGTGGAGCGTCGAAGACGCGAGCCTCCTAGGGGGGTCCGGGGAATGCCCCCCGGGAAATTTTTTGAATTCTAGAATCTCTCAGACTGCATTTCCCGCATTCTGAGGCGAGATTTAAAAAAATAACTGATCGCCATAAATAGCAAAATTTTGTTGTCTCCAAACCAAAACAATGTAGTACACATATCAAAATTTATTGAGAATTATTTATAATAAGTCGTATGTATGTGGACCTTGTAATGCTATATTTTCCATCTAGACTACACCAAACTGAAATTTGACCCATCAAAAAGTTTCAGGCCACTTACTTATATACTTTGTCGAATATTCAGGCTATATTTATATAAAAGGGGCAGTCTGGGTTGGGTATGCTAGAATATACAGTATGATGAATATTCTGCGTAGATCTAGGGCGTTGTTTCCGGAATTACAACTGTAATCAACAGTAAACCTTGCCTTGTCATTCTAAATATAGCTATATGTACGTAGGTACTTTACAACTGCGGCATATAATCTTACATTGCTTAAGGGAGATAAGGATTAAGTTGATTACACGTAAGCGCGACAGCACGTTTGTGCAGAATCACAAGGTCAAATATACGACCTTGATGAATTGCGCTACATTGCGTTTAACGTCGAAGCCGCAGATCGTTTAATATTTTCGTGCATATTAAAACAGTAATATATAGTAATATCATTACGAGTCAACTTGCTTCTCCCTTGAAGGCTTCACTACGTAACATCATTACCCCCCCCCCCCCCCCTCAACAAGTTTCTCCCCGGATTTAAACTTTTCACAGGAATGGCCTGGAAGACCATTGGGGGGGGGTCGCCCCCCCCACGCCCCCCCTTGGCTACGCCACTGGCAGGAGGGCTTTAAACAAGTTGCGGCGCAGCGTCAATACCGCTGACGGGGGTTGTGTTGCATACATTATTCCAGATTATATCAGATATAAACACAATTTTCTTAGGCGCTATTCTATACGATTTTTTTTAAATTTACATATGTTGTACAGCATTTCGCACTCTTTAATATGGTATAAGTTTCCAGAGTGGGATAGAACTATGAACGACGCAGGAAGGCTTGAAACAAATTGTGGCGCGGCGTCATTAATACGACTGACGGGGATTGTGTTGCATATTCCAGATTACCTCAGAAAAAGTACAATATTCTCAGGCGCTATTCTATACAATTTTTTTAAATTTACATATGTTGTACAGAATTTCATGCTCTTTAATATAGTATAAGTTTCCAGTGTGGGATAGACACATGAACGATGCAGGAGGGCTTTAAACAAGTTGCGGCGCGGCGTCAATACCACTGACGGGGGTCGTGTTGCATACATTATTCCAGATTATATCAGATATAAACACAATTTTCTCAGGAACAATTCTATACGATTTTTTTAAATTTACATATGTTGTACAGCATTTCGCGCGCTTTAATATGGTGTAAGTTTCCAGAGTGCGATAGACCCATGAACGACGCAGGATGGCTTTAAGCAAGTTGCGGCGCGGCGTCAATACCACTGACGGGGGTTGTGTTGCATACATTATTCCAGATTATATCAGATATAAACACAATTTTCTCAGGCGCTATTCTTTACGATTTTTTTTAATTTACATATGTTGTACAGCATTTCGCGCGCTTTAATATGGTGTAAGTTTCTAGAGTGCGATAGACCCATGAACGACGCAGGATGGCTTTAAGCAAGTTGCGGCGCGGCGTCAATACCACTGACAGGGGGTTGTGTTGCATACATTATTCCAGATTATATCAGATATAAACACAATTTTTTCAGGCGCTATACTATACGATTTTTTTTAATTTACATATGTTGTACAGCATTTCGCGCTCTTTAATATGGTGTAAGTTTCCAGAGTGGGATAGAACTATGAACGATGCAGGAAGGCTTCAAACAAATTGCGGCGCGGCGTCATTAATACGACTGACGGGGATTGTGTTGCATATTCCAGATTACCTCAGAAAAAGTACAATTTTCTCAGGCGCTATTCTATACAATTTTTTTAAATTTACATATGTTGTACAGAATTTCATGCTCTTTAATATGGTATAAGTTTCCAGTGTGGGATATACCCATGAACGATGCAGGAGGGCTTTAAACAAGTTGCGGCGCGGCGTAAATACCACTGACGGGGGTCGTGTTGCATACATTATTCCAGATTATATGAGATATAAACACAATTTCTCAGGCGCTATTCTTTACGATTTTTTTAAATTTACATATGTTGTACAGCATTTCGCGCGTTTTAATATGGTGTAAGTTTCTAGAGTGCGATAGACCCATGAACGACGCAGGATGCTTTAAGCAAGTTGCGGCGCGGCGTCAATACCACTGACAGGGGGTTGTGTTGCAGACATTATTCCAGATTATATCAGATATAAACACAATTTTTTCAGGCGCTATACTATACGATTTTTTTAAATTTACATATGTTGTACAGCATTTCGCGCTCTTTAATATGGTGTAAGTTTCCAGAGTGGGATAGAACTATGAACGATGCAGGAAGGCTTCAAACAAATTGCGGCGCGGCGTCATTAATACGACTGACGGGGATTGTGTTGCATATTCCAGATTACCTCAGAAAAAGTACAATTTTCTCAGGCGCTATTCTATACAATTTTTTTAAATTTACATATGTTGTACAGAATTTCATGCTCTTTAATACGGTATAAGTTTCCAGTGTGGGATATACCCATGAACGATGCAGGAAGGCTTTAAACAAGTTGCGGCGCGGCGTCAATACCACTGACGGGGGTCGTGTTGCATACATTATTCCAGATTATATCAGATATAAACACAATTTTCTCAGGCGCTATTCTTTACGATTTTTTTTAATTTACATATGTTGTACAGCATTTCGCGCGCTTTAATATGGTGTAAGTTTCTAGAGTGCGATAGACCCATGAACGACGCAGGATGGCTTTAAGCAAGTTGCGGCGCGGCGTCAATACCACTGACAGGGGGTTGTGTTGCATACATTATTCCAGATTATATCAGATATAAACACAATTTTTTCAGGCGCTATACTATACGATTTTTTTAAATTTACATATGTTGTACAGCATTTCGCGCTCTTTAATATGGTGTAAGTTTCCAGAGTGGGATAGAACTATGAACGATGCAGGAAGGCTTCAAACAAATTGCGGCGCGGCGTCATTAATACGACTGACGGGGATTGTGTTGCATATTCCAGATTACCTCAGAAAAAGTACAATTTTCTCAGGCGCTATTCTATACAATTTTTTTAAATTTACATATGTTGTACAGAATTTCATGCTCTTTAATACGGTATAAGTTTCCAGTGTGGGATATACCCATGAACGATGCAGGAAGGCTTTAAACAAGTTGCGGCGCGGCGTCAATACCACTGACGGGGGTCGTGTTGCATACATTATTCCAGATTATATCAGATATAAACACAATTTTCTCAGGCGCTATTCTTTACGATTTTTTTTAATTTACATATGTTGTACAGCATTTCGCGCGCTTTAATATGGTGTAAGTTTCTAGAGTGCGATAGACCCATGAACGACGCAGGATGGCTTTAAGCAAGTTGCGGCGCGGCGTCAATACCACTGACAGGGGGTTGTGTTGCATACATTATTCCAGATTATATCAGATATAAACACAATTTTTTCAGGCGCTATACTATACGATTTTTTTAAATTTACATATGTTGTACAGCATTTCGCGCTCTTTAATATGGTGTAAGTTTCCAGAGTGGGATAGAACTATGAACGATGCAGGAAGGCTTCAAACAAATTGCGGCGCGGCGTCATTAATACGACTGACGGGGATTGTGTTGCATATTCCAGATTACCTCAGAAAAAGTACAATTTTCTCAGGCGCTATTCTATACGATTTTGTTTAATTTACATATGTTGTACAGGATTTCGCGCTGTTTAACATGGTATAAGTTTCCAGAGTGGGATAGAACTATGAACGACGCAGGAAGGCTTCAAACAAATTGCGGCGCGGAGTCATTAATACGACTGACGGGCATTGTGTTGCATATTCCAGATTACCTCAGAAAAAGTACAATTTTCTCAGGCGCTATTCCATACGATTTTTTTTAATTTTCATATGTTGTACAGAATTTCATGCTCTTTAATATGGGATAAGTTTCAGAGTGGGATAGAACTATGAACGACGGGGGAAGGCCTTAAACCAATTGCGGCGCGGCGTCATTAATACAACTGACGGGGATTGTGTTGCATATTCCAGATTACATGAGCTATAAACAAAATTTTATCAGGCGCTATTTTATACGATTTTTTAAAATTTACATATGTTGTACAGAATGTCATGCTCTTTGATATGGTATAAGTTTCCAGAATGGGATAGAACCATGAACGACGCAGAAAGGCTTCAACCAAATTGCGGCGCGGCGTCATTAATACGACTGACGGGGTTGTGTTGCATATTCCAGATTGCATGAGATAAAAACACACTTTTCTCAGGCGCAATTGTATACAATTTTTTTTATTTACATATGTTGTACATAATTTCATGCTCTTTAATATGCTATAAGTTTCCAGAGTGGGATAGACCCATGAACGACGCAGGAGGGCTTTAAACAAGTTGCGGCGCGGCGTCAATACGACTTTGTTCACTCTGAGAACAACCTTTATCATCGATAATCATCATCATGCATTATTTATATATATATATATATAAATAAATAATGTTAAATAATTATATATATATAAGTGAGTTTTGGTTCACGAAATGTTAGAGAGTGCTCAATACCATTATATAGATAGAGCAAAATACAAAGCATGAAGTATAGTTACCTTAAAGTCTTCGCTACCAGAGGTTTCACCCTAAACGGGATCATCAGGCAACTGGAAAATGTCGGTTAGTGGGCTGCTTAAATGCGCCGGACGTTTCGACGCCCACACCCACGCCCCAACCAATGCATTAAGCAGCCCACTAACCAATATTTTTCAGTCACCTGATGATCCCGTTTAGGGTGAAACCTCTGCTAGCGAAGACTTTAAGGTAACTATACTTCATGCTTTGTATATATATATATGTATATTTTAAAACACGTTCTGCGAGTGTTTTGAATGGCTTAAAAAACGATCACCATTTGGTAAGTTCGTTGGCGTAGTAATTTTGAAAAATAACGTTGTCTAAGGCGAGAAAATCAAAGCTAAAGTTTATGTAAATCAGGAGAAAATTTTATCAGATATAAAACCACGATACGGTTATGATTTTTCTTTGTGTTTTCCTCACGAATTATTAATGAGTTTTTTAAATATATATATATATATATATATAATGATATTAGGCGTTACTCCGAGTGACGAACCATACCGGTCAAGTAGAGAAAACTGTACTTGGCCTGGGGGGATTCGAACCCGCGACCTTCGGTTTAAGCCGGGTCAAGTAGAGTTTTCTCTACTTGCATGACCGGTATGGTTCGTCACTTGCAGTAACACCTAATACTAGAAATACATGAACGCAACAACCCCTCGCTCGCTTTTACATTCTTTTTTAAAACACCCACCCACCCACCCCCTGATTAAAATAAGCACTCCTAATATACAGCCAATACAAAAACAAACAGATATAAAAACAAATGATGTTAAATCCTTGGGATATTAAGTTATACAATTTATGGATAGGTCGATAGGATGAGAAAACTGATTTAAATCATTTAATGAAAGTTGAACATATCAAAGCAAAATTTAGATTTCATTATTAAATTCTGGTTGTAAAAAATATATTGTTTTTAGGAGGTTTCAAAAGGGATTAATTTTAGCAAGCCTTTAAATGGCTTCTCTATGCATGTACATTTTGCAAAGGCAGTATTAAAAGTAATTAACAGCTCAGAAATTACATTTATAATAGAGTCTGAGATAAAAACAATTCAGTAGAATCGGATTTCAGAAAGAAGAATTCAAAAGACGTTTCAGTCGAAACACAGCCAAGAAAACCAACAAAGCCCATGAGTATTTTTAATAATAAAAAGTGCATGCACGTCCACCACGGTTAATATAAGCCTTAAAGGTAGTGTTTTAAGTTAGCTGTAGTTAAGCTGACTTATGGTTTGGATGAGCAAAGGGAAAGCACGAAAACGTGAAGCTGAATATTGTTTAGGTTAAGCGAAAACTTGAAAACAACAAGAATCCTACCGTTATTAAACCACTTTAAGATGATTAATTTGACCATGGACTCACGGAGTGTCTTCAAACCAGGGCTACATACACTGCAGATCGAGTTTTTGTTTACCATACGGCGTTTGGTTTCTTCAAGTACTCTGGTTTCTCTTCAAGATATATTAAACGGGTTGTTTGTATCCTTTTCTTCGTGCTCCATTTCATTTCGTTTAGAAAGCAAAACACTATTTGTTTGAGAGTTTATAGTTTTCTTGGTCGCTAGTCACCAGTGTCCAACTATTCTTACCGCGTGACACCGTGCCATACATATATATATATATATATATATATATATATATATATAAACTATTTCCAGATTTCGTCTCCCTCGCTTTTTCTCCACGCGTGTAAAGTGGACTACACGCATGTCGAGATTAGCACCCTCACCGGGCTCCGGGCCTTCGGCCCTACGCCCGGGCTCGGGGATTATTATTCTTCACCCGAGTTCACTGTCCCATGATAATATATATATATATATATATATATATATATATATATATATTCTCCATCATCACTAGCTAGCATGCAATAATTCTACTTTTACATTGTATCGACAAATCTTGAGAAAAATATTTAATTGTGATGAACACAAAACAGGAACACCTCGCATAGTGTAATCAAAGAAAGTATTTAAAGTAATCAAAGCAAATTATTAAATCTGCTGGTTTGATAGCCAGAATAGCGACGCGCGCGGATGACGTAAAATTCATGTTTGTCTGAGTTTATAATTTATTCTTGCATTTCCAAGAAACGAAAATTGCTCATTAGGAATCCCTCGAGATTCAATTTCGGTTGTTTGTCTGAGTTTTGGTCTATAAAAATAGTAACTGCGCGCTTCGCTATTAATGTGACATTTTCCAAATCTGGTAGGGCAATCTCTGTTGCTTTGCCAAATTCTGAGATTGGTTAGAATCTGGTAGAACTATTCAAAGAATATTATCCCCCAAAGTGTATAGTGCATTCTAGGTTTACAATTTTAGTCTTTCCGTTAGGAACTCTCAGAGCTAAAAGCAACAAATAAAATGAACCAAAAGCCATGCAGTAAATGCCTTATTAACCTCGTTTGTTCAGTTTTTTTACTAGAACTTACAATAACTATTTTTCTTCTTAATTTAAACAGACTTTGGACTATTTCTCCGCTAAAAAGAATCTCCTTCTGTAAAATGGATGATTATATCTTGCTTCGTCGGCACACTGGATACAAACCGCCAATATAAGGTACTATTTAACATTTTAATTGGAGTCTATTTGTACTTTTAGTATACTGCGAAAGCTCTGTTAAACCTTTATTTACTTAATGATATTTAAACACTGTAGCCTATCAATCCGTAATAAGGTTTGTTTTTCACGAGGTCGTGGGTTGAAAATTATATTTTAAGAAATGGTTCATGCGGGGTTTGGCGTGCTCCATCGAGTTATGGATGCACGCGGGAAGTTCGGAGGGCAGGTAAAAAGCGTAAGCGTTGGTCGAGGCGTAGCCGCGGCGAACAACTTTAGAGTTTCGAGTGCTCTCCAACTTCCCAAGTGCATCCATAACGCAATGGAGCTTGCCAAACCATGAACCATGTCTTCAGACACAAGACAACGGAAAACAATATTTATTTCGCTGATTAAAAATGCGTTTCTCATTACGTTTGAAATTACCGTGCTCCATCGAGTTATGGAGCACGCACGGTAGCCAATGAGAAACGCCGTTATATAGCGCGTCGTTGTGTTCATTCAATGGTTTTGATCAGCTCTACTGTTTGAGGGGCCAAAACTTGCGTCGCATACCCAAGATGGGTGACGGACAATTGCCAGGTAGATGGTGCGTGATCTGGTGGTGATGGCATTAATGCTTTTGGTGGTTCTTCTCACACACCCCAGGATGCCGTTTGCTTTGGCTGCTTTTGGGTGGACTTGCTACATAACATATTGTATAGGCGGATAGTGGGGAAAATTGTGCACTTTGTGATACAAGCGTGAAATTTACCACGTTTGTAGAGCTATAAGTACTTAACAATACTGGATATGGAGCCATATCGACGAAAAACTCGAGTTTGTGTAAACAAAATATTTCGGTGATTTTTCCATGTATATTATTTATGTTTGTTGCTGAGCGGCTCGGGACCTTTTTCATAATACTCTTATTGTAGTTCTGAACTACAATAATTCCTAGACAATTACTGTTCAGTGTAGCTTTCTAGCAGTCTGAATTAAAGACGTTCCGGGCGTACGGCACGAACACTTGGCAATAAAATAAAGAAGACTGTCAATACACATGGTCATGAAAATCTACAAACATTTTGTTTTCTGAAGTCGCCAGCTCTAAAAAGAATCTCTGAAGATCACGAGAAAATCGTAAAGAAGCGAGGCGTAGCCGAGTTCTCCTTAGAGTGTCTTTATCAACCTTTTCCAAGTGTTGTTATTTATAACTCGATAAAGTCTTCTTATTAGAAGACGAAAGCTTTCTGACTGACGGATTTTGACGGTCTTCTACTGTCCCAGTCTGATATAGTTTGTCGTTCGGCTTTCTTGTCTTAAAAAAAATTAAAAACTTGTCTTAAAACTCGTCCTTTACCGGATTTTAAAACACCAAAGAAGTAAGAACTAACGAGTTTTCCGTCTGCTAATATAATTCGACTGAATTATTGCCGAGGAAAATGCAGTTTTAAAAACACGTGTCAACAGTCCTGTTCTTAGGTATCGGTCAGCGACCTTCACCATTAGCAAAAGGACCCATAAATGCCGCCATTTTGAAAACGGTTTTAGGGACACTTTGGCTAACTCAAAGGTAATAGGAGCACGCAGTCCAAACATATATAGGCCAGTATACGGGACAACTTTTTACTAGTTTACAGGCTTCTTGTTATTAGTGATTGGTAACCACGTTTAATAAAGTTGACCCGGGCAGCAAGGTGACCCTACGGGTACCTGTGAAATTTTGCTTGTAAACCCGGGCTAACTTTGACCCGGCTGCTATAAGAGACCAACTGCATGCATGAAATATTGCTACGGAATTTTCTCTGGTTTTTCCCTTCCCTTTTTGTTTTTTACAACCAAAAGCACAGCATTGTGTCCCGAATTTTCCGTCTACGTATTGACCTACCTAAACAATTGCCTGACCGGCGCCATTAGTGAGAGACTAAATTGACATTTCGCAAACTTCACTATAAAGGAATGAGCTTAAGCAAGCTAGGACGATGACGGCGTCTAAAGTTCAGTATCTAGCAGAAACCACGAATCATTTACGTAGTATTGACATCCATACATGTCCAATACTGTCGAACAGATATACGGGTCGAACGATCGTTAAATCCGTCATTTCATACGACTCCCGTCTTGCACCGCATAAATATTTGTCGGCTCGTTCAATTTGTCCAATTCGTTCAGTCGTTAACAATTTCTATTTCAAAACCACGTAACATATCGCTATCCAACACATCAATATTATATGTTATTTTCTCGGTCTACATGTATTTCAAAAGCACACAAGATATCATATCGCTATCCAAGGACTCAATATGTATAGGTTAGTGACCGAAACCGAGGTCACTACGCTGGTTATTAACCCCGAGGGCCGCAGGCCCGAGGGTAATAACCAGCGTAGTGACCGAGGTTAAGGTCACTAACCGACTTAGTTTATTCATGACACAGACGATATTTGTCGTTATTTAACAAAAAAATGGTATTCTAGACGTAGTTTTAAAGCGATTTAGTAGGTCATTTAATATGCAAGGTCAATAACCTATTTATTAACCGCGGCACATCAAAGATAATTTATGCATGAATAAACTAATATATGTTATTGCGTAGTTCTATTTCAAAACCACGCAACTTATCGCTATCCAACAGGTCAATATTATATGTTATTGCGTAGTTCTATTTCAAAACCACGCGACATATCGCTATTCAACACATCAATATTATATGTTAACATCCTCGTTCACCTTTTTACTTACCCGTCTGGAAGGTTGGTGATAGCCGTAGCCCGGTGGGTCCTGGGGCGAATAGCTGTACTTGGATCCAGATTAAGATCAATCCATGCAGGATCTTGAGCTGACCACCCCCACTTGGTATAGCTTGCACCTATCACACCAATTAATTGGTGGAAGTATTAAACTTACCTCTTTGATTGAAGGGAGGGATGGTGGGAATATCTAATTTCATCTGACTCCAACACTATGACGACGCTCAACTAGTACCAGTCTTCCATGGCAGCTGATCCCCAGCTTGCACCGCGCGCGGTTACCTAGCTGTTAACCTTGCTTATTGCATAACCTCATTTATTGCGTACTCATTACGTCATCCCATCAGGCTTTGCGAAACTGATGCGTGCATGCCAAATGCTTTCTTTCTTTGCTTTCCTGATGTCTGGTCAAGTCTTACTCGTCTCGGATGTGTTTTGTGTGTTCACAGACATAGTTATTGGTCATTAATATTGCTGGCAAGTATCTTGATATTGTATACGCTTACAATCGCACACGCCGTAAACATGAAGCTGTGTTGATATTTAATACCCGAAGAGACTTGACATATGAACGCTGTACATGTGTGAAAATAATGCTTTCTTTCTTTTCTTTCCTGACGTCTGATCAAGTCTTTCTCGTCTCGGATGTGTTTTGTGTGTTCACGGACATAGTTTTGATATTGTATACGCTTACAATCGTACACGCCGTTAATAGCTTAATACACGAAGAGACTCGACATATGAACGCTGTGTCCATGTGTGGAAACTACGTTAAATACAGACAATCGTGTTTTGTGTATTGCAAATTGTGTTTTCTATCGGAGAATTGGATTGTGTTTTGACTTTTGTCTGTGACCAATGTGTTTAGACTTTAGATCTTAGCACCGCATGCGACAACCTGCGTATATGTAGTGATTGCAGCTTCGATAACACTTCAGTAACCTTCACGTACTATATATAGCACTGTGATTCTGTAGTAGCCCGACCAGGCGTGTGAACGCCTGACCAGGCGTCTTGTTATATTTCAAAACCACGCGGCATATCGCTATCCAAGAACTCAATATTAACTACTTATTGACCGAGCGTGAGGTCTGTACTAGTGAAATATCGGACCGATGTTTTTTTTTAGTACGCACCGAGACGAGCGCAGTGAGTTGAGGTCTGTGCAAAAAACAGAGGTCCGATATTTCCCTAGTACAGATCGAACAAGCGAGGTCAATAAGTAGTTTATTATATGGCCATAAATGATGTGATCGTTCTCTGAAAACTTGACCCATCTTTCTTGCGAAAACGAAAATGGCAGACATTTCCCATTTTTAAAGTACTTTCCGTTGAGCTAGAATCCTGAACTTTCTACCCGAAATAGTATTTTTCAATTGCTTTTGTTTGATATATTGCTCAAGATCGTACGTTAGTAGTTGAATAAAACATCATCTGAAATTATAATACTTGTGAGAAGTAAATGTTATATTATTACGAGCAATGTTACGAACGTTTTGGACATTTTAAAAACTTTCACAAAACGTGGAAACTCAAATGAAAGCTTATAAAATTTCTAACAACATCCCTGCACGATATATTTCAACAATGAGTAGTTCTGAAATTATAAACCATCTTGTTGCATATACTAATGTTCATGACTGCCATTTTGTTTATAAAATTTACGGTCCCAAACGGCAGATTCCGCTCTGAGCGGGCGGATACGGGAAATATCCGACCGCTTATATGAACCAATTAAATTACAGGATTTCCGCATTCGGACCTCTCAGCGCTGCTGCCATATAATAATATATGTTAGTATAAATACGCAGGTAATTATAGAAAATCGCGCGCGCTGATTGCTCGAGTTACTTCGGATGAATTCTCGATAATCACCTACAGCGTTTATCCAAAATGGCCGCCAGCCAAGTTGTCAATGCGACAGACGAGGAAATTAACAATTTTAAAGAAAATGTTGTTCCTAAAAGTACGAAAATGTGTATTTATACTAAAACAATTATTCGCCTCAGTGAATATTCGCCTCAGTGAATATCGGTGAATAATAACCTCGACTTCGTCTCGGTTATTATTCACCGATATTCACCTCGCCTTCGACGAATAATTGTTAATTATTGCCTCAGTCTATTGCAAAACCACACAACATATGTCGCGCATACAACAACATTTTCAGCTTCAAAACTGTTTCGCGATAAGTGGTGAACTTGCGATGCGCGAGAAAGGGAAAACCGCTAGCGGTAATGTGTCAGAACCAAACAAAGTGCTAAAAAGCGGTGCCCTGTTTAGCGTAAAAAATGTCCGGTCAAAAATACAGCGATAAAAATGTCGCGTCAAAAATACCGCGTCAAAAATATCGTGTCAAAATTATTGCGTCAATAACGTCGAATGCTATTGATTCCGCACGAACGAACTAGGCAATGCAAGAGTTATATAGTTAAATCTACAAATTCAGCTAATTTGTTTTATTGTTTACACAAGAACTACTGAACTAAACGCTTTTCTACATTTTTAAACGTAAAGATAGGTATAATCCATAGAAATAATATACCTAGAATGCGGGCTCCTATCTCCTGTCAGTCAAAAATTTGTCGCCACAAAATGGCCGATTTATAAGGGCAAAAGGAACTCGCCCTAGGACTTTTTAACAGTTTTTTACACGGCCGCGGTTGATAACCGGTGTGGAGTGGACGATGGATGTATTTCAGCACTGAATTTCTTTGTTTTTACGCCGGGAAATTTCCTGGATTAGTGAATTTAAAGATAAAGGCATGTGAAGTGCAATATCCTTCGCCAAAACATTTCGAACATCAAACTCTGGATGTAGAAATGGCGACGATAGCGGCCTTTTAATACGAATGTCGAATGGTTTTAGTGTTTTTACTGTTTTACATTATATATATTTTAATGATTTCCACTTGCCAATCTGTATGTGATTTATACTGAATGTGGCGGATTAATCCAGGAGACAGTAAGTGTTTTGTTCTTTTTTATCCAATCTAATAGGGATTCTAGCTTGTGATTTTTGAAATATAAAATGTTTATGCACCTGTCATACTTTTTATACATCAGTCTTTTCGACATCTATTTATAATTTTGAACTTATAGTTTTTAGTACGTTTAACAAAGCAAGTGTCTTGCAAATTGTTTTATTTTATGCTAATGTGTATGTGGCTGATTTGTCGGGCATGCATGTATCCAATTTATCCCTGAAACATCCTCCAATTCTTTATTTTGAGAGGTGATCATTTTTGTATATATATCCCACCCCTTGCAAAATTCAAAATGGCGGATCTATAAGGGCAAAATAAATTTAATTTGGACACCTGTCACGTGACAGAGCACGCATTCTAGGTATATTATTTCTATGGTATAATCCAAATACTTTCTACAACAATTATAAGCACTATTTATAACATAGGCTCAAAGTTTTAAATTTAAACATTATAATCCCAAGACTTACTACAACAACAATTATAAGTGGTTGTGCTAATCCTAACACTGTCCCAAACCCGAACACTAATCCTAACTCCAAACGTGCCTAACCCAGTGTGCTATATATATATATATATATACCTGAAGTGTTATCTTCTGATCATTGACCAGGCAAACTAATAGAAAACATGTAGACCTGAAGTTTGTATACCTCCAGTCTTCCATGCAGAGATGAAAATTCAGCCTCGCTACTTTTAGAATACAATGAAACCTCTATTAAAAGTGCTTATAAGGTGAAAATTAAGTCTGTCTTATTTAAAAGAACACTTAAAATGACAAAGTAACATCTTTTGCAGTTTTTCTTTTTCCTTGCTTCATTGTTGAGATATTTCTGGTTGTTTGATATGCAAATTAGACATCTAGATGTCACACGTGCATAACGATTTATCGAAGAAGGTTATCAACCGCGTCCCAGGGCCATTTGTGGGGGCTGGGCTAAGATGGAGGCCAAAAACAAAATGGCCGGAACAAATGGGCCTGGCACAGGCTGCCAAAAATGCACCTAGTTTATTGCGCCTAGTCAGGCTTTCGATTGACCTGCAAAATACAATATGTCGCTCACGTTAAATGTATTCTTATACTGCGTTCGATATTCTTTGGATAATTCTAACTACAGCGAAATTATCTTCTTTTGCCACCTCAATAGTAAAATACTCTTTGATATTGTTCAACAAGCCTTTCCAATTCGTTTCTCTAGATTAAAAAAACAATTTGGTTGCCTCATGGACTTCGTTGTATGGCAGGGCACAGAGACGACACAACCCATCATTACATATTCTTCCCACGTTTGTTTTTTTCGGGTGGTTCGCCAGCTTTTCTCTCATTTTTATTCATTTTGAAGTTGTTTTTAAATTTGCCGCCATCACTTCTTTATAATTTGAGCCCTTTAAACTAATGCCCGAGAGTTAGCCTGATCACCTGCCTTGCTTCCACCACTCAGAATACCTAAAGCATCTAATGTTATCACGACAAGCCAGATGTGGTGATGGTTCAGTCTGTGCCAGGGCCATTTGTTCCCGCCATTTTGCTTTTGTCCGCCATCTTGACCCAGCCCCCACAAATGGCGCTGGAGACGAGGTTGCATGGAAGGTTATATATCTTTGCTATTATTAAACGAAATTAATTCGACGGAAGCGCGTGGGTGTGTTTTTCTGACAACACTAAACATGTAGATTTTCAAGTAATAGCGCACCGTCGAGCTGCTATTTATAGCCCATAATGCGGACAAACAAACCAAAATTGACTTCCAAATGATTCCAAATGAGCCATTATCTATTGTTCGGACTGCAAGAATTATGGGTAAAAGCGGCAAACTTAATTAGTGACGTCACCACGACGGAGCGCTATTATGTTTGATAATAGCAAAGATATATAATATTCTCCAATGGCTCATTATATACGCTAAGATGTTGATTTGTGACGTCAAGATGTTTAATTTGCTTACCAAAGAACCAAACAAAGCTAAGAATAAAAAAAAAAGCAAAATATGTTACTCTGTCATTTGTAGTGCTATTTCAAATAAGACAGAGTTGATCATGCAAATAAGACGGAGGTTTCTTTTTCCACACCTTGGTAGGAATTAATAAAACTTTTATTCAGTGAAGTGAAACAGTCAGTCAGAAAGTACGGAAAACAACAGATAAACGCTTAATGCAGGATTAGTGCCAATCAACTTTTGAAATGTTAGGTTTCCCGCTGCCATGGGTTACGTGGAAAACATCACGCTCAAATTTTTTGACTGTCACGCAAAGGCTGCTCGCCCTGTCAGAACATCAGAACCATAGAACAATGGACTTTGACACCTGATATAAAAAAAAGTAATTATGGTTATTAAATGAGCTTTTCTCTAACAATAACGTTGTTTTGTGCGAACAAAGATATTCTAAAAGTTGCGTGACCTGATTTTCATTTCAGTCTTCTCTAAAGAATAGTAGAATCCTTTCCATTGATACCAGATAACGCCTTGAGCATATTTGGTGTTAGTACCACGAAGATACAAACCATTTAAGTTGGAGGAATGACAGGTATTGTACCACCAGGCACCTTTGCAAGTCACAGCACAGTTTACACCAGTATTTTTGTCATTATCTTTATCTTTAGTGGTAAACTTCATTCCATTGTGCCAACCAAGTGAGTCACCAGCATTACATTGTAAGGAGAGAAAAATGCACCATGTCCGTGTAAAGACGCGTTCACATAATCCGATCTAATATATCCAACACTCGTCAGTGTTCTTTCTCCAGTTTCTAAATACAGTCAAGCAGGTTGAACATACGAGGCAAATCCGAGTTGTTTTAACCAGCTTGACTGTATTTAGACATCGGAGGACAAACACTGACGAGTGTTGAATATAGCTTCTCAAGCGAAGGCAAAATCGACCAAAATATTTGCTAAATTTGACCGTAATCTTCTTCCGATTTCTAAATGCTGATTAAGTAATATTTATTTCTTTTAAATTTTTCTCATAAATTATTAATGATTTGAGAATAATCACTGCTGAAGCCCCTTTTACACTATAATGTTGTCGGCACGGCACTAGCTGCCAAATTACGGCACGGGTACCTCCTGTTTTCGGCACGGCACGGCACGTTTATACTTACCAATTTGCCGTGCCGTTTTTATGAATAAATTTTGTTGTTGTTCTGTGATTCGTATTAGTGACTATTCTTATTTACTGGCGTGGTGGCAGCGATATTCTCATACAAATATATACCGACAAGCTCCGACAAAGTGGAGTTACTCATTATATAACTGCAATTTAAGCCGATAAGAATTTTCCGACCAGACAAGGATAAGACGAGGCAGCTTACACATATATATCTGTCAAGACACACAAGGAATACAACCATTTTCAAGCGCCGTAATAATGGGTAGCATACGAGCTCCAAAACAATGGGCCTTGACAAAACAAGAAACCATCACCTCATTCGAAGCCTGGCGTCAAAACCTCCAATATACGTTATCGTTGGACCCAAACTTCGCGACATTCCTGGTTGAAGACGCGACATGGCTGAGAAAGACAACCACAGCTCCATTACGTGGCTTCGAAGACGACGGCGAAGACATACCAGCCGCCAGCCGGCGTACTGCCGCACAAAAGGTAACTCAGCTAGAGTTAATGTTGGGCCAAATAGCTAATTATTGTTCCGTAATCTTACGTAACACAATCATTAAGACTTCAACGTCCATAAGAACAATCTGGCAGTCAATTCGTTCACATTATGGCTTTCAGTCGACTGGTGCTCACTTTCTTGATTTCAACAATATTCGCCTAGAGACCGACGAGCGCCCTGAAGACTTATACCAACGACTCGTTAGTTTTATAGACGACAACCTACTCAAAGCTAATGGAGACATCCGACACCACCGCGAAAACATCTCAATAGACGAGGAAAGTACACCCTCACTTGAAAACATAATTATAATGAGATGGCTTCGCCTAATCCACACAGACTTGTCCGCCTTAGTAAAACAGCGCTATGGCACGAACTTAGATGACAGACATTGGCAACTCTAAAACCCGAAATTTCCCAAGCATTGGATTCTCTACTCGACGAAATACACACGTCAAACGAGGCGAGAGTACTGCGAACCGCATTTAGACGCTCTTCACATAACCGTGATCATCGTAGTGCAATTGATCCTCCGAAAACAACCAAAGACAAAGGAAACACTGCGAAGATTTGTCCTCTGTGCAAGCAAGCGAACAGACCGCAGTTCCAACACTACTTGAGCAAGTGCCTCTACCTGCCCAGCCAGGATCGAAAATACTTAGCGCGTACACGCCAGGTTCTCGGTGAACACGACATTCACGACAACACAACAGACAAATCCGACTCAGACGTCACTTATTATGGCACAACCGTACCTGATCCAACAGAAAACCATGTGAGACGTACCCAAGCACAGGTCCTCCGAGCCCCATCATCGCCTACAGTCGTCTGGCCCGGTGACTACATAGAACTCGATATTCCTAACGAAGTCGACCCAGACACCACCCTAGCTATCGAACCACGCCCCGACTACTCCAAAACAGCTCGTGATTGGCCTCGCCCACATATTCTAGAAGCAGTGGCTGGAAAGGTCCGCATTCTCAACGATACCAAAAAACCTAAGAACATTTCCCGTCATTAACATTTCTGCAAAATTCGTCTAACACATACTCCAGACACCAGAGAGACACACCGTTTACCCAATGGCCATGTTCCATCACCGACCAGGCAACCGACATCCTGCGAACACTCAGCTACTATGAAACTGGATCCTGACAACATCTTAACCGACAAATTTCGAACAGAGTTCCGAGATCTACTCCAAACTCACGACGATGTATTTGACCCAACCATCACAGGTTACAACGGCGCCATAGGCCCATTTGAAGCTGTGGTAAATATGGGTCCAGTACAACCTCTACAGCGGAAAGGTAGACTCCCACAGTATGCACACAACAAGTTAGTCGAGTTACAATAAAAAATTCGACGAGCTTGAGTCTCAGGGGGTATTCCAACGTCCCGAGGATATTGGCATAACTGTCGAATATCTCAACCCCTCATTTCTTGTCACCAAACCCAATGGTGGTCATCGCCTGGTCACAGCATTTGCAGACGTTGGACGCTACAGCAAGCCCCAGCCGTCTTTAATGCCCGATGTGGACTCGACACTACGTACTATCGCCAAGTGGAAGTATATCATCGTCACGGACTTGACGAGTGCATTCTATCAAATACCACTTGCTAAAAGCTCCATGAAATACTGTGGTGTTGCAACTCCCTTTCGCGGTGTGAGAACTTATACACGCTGTGCCATGGGAATGCCCGGATCAGAAACTGCCCTCGAAGAGCTGATGTGTAGAGTATTGGGGGATTGCCTACAAGATGGTATAGCAGCCAAACTCGCAGATGATTTGTACTGTGGAGCCGACTCGCCAGAAGACCTTCTGCACAACTGGAATCGCATCTTACAGGCTCTCCAAACGTGCAACCTTCACCTTTCTCCTTCGAAAACCATCATCTGCCCTCGCACCACTACCATACTTGGATGGGTATGGACACAGGGACGTCTATCGGCAAGCCCACATCGCATCGCAAGCCTTTCCTCGTGCTCACCACCTGACACCGTACGTGGACTACGTTCATTCATTGGAGCCTACAAAGTCCTTGGACGAGTTCTACCGAAATGTTCGCACATCATAGCTCCATTAGAGAACGCCATTGCAGGCCAACAGTCCAAAGAATCCATAAAGTGGACGGACATGTTACGTGAGCATTTCCATTTTGCTCAGACCTCTCTTACAACCCACAAGTCGATCACTCTGCCTCGACCATCTGACCAGCTTTGGATTGTCACTGACGGATCGGTTACCATGCAAACGTGGAATTGGAGCTACTTTGTACATCACCCGTCACAAGACCCTTCATTTGGCCGGCTTCTTTAGCGCAAAGCTAAGAAAACACCAAGTGACATGGCTACCATGCGAGGTTGAAGCTCTAAGTATCGCAGCTGCGGTGAAGCATTTTAGTCCATTCATCATCCAGTCAACCCAACAAGCATGTTTACTAACTGACAGCAAACCGTGCGTTCAAGCTTTTGAGAAACTGTGCCGTGGAGAATTCTCAGCGGGCCCTCGCGTCACATCCTTTTTGTCGAAGGTTAGCCGCTACCAAGTCAACGTGCGACACTTAACTGGTTCCGCCAACGTCCCCTCAGACTTTTCCAGCCGTAACGCCCCTGAATGCAACGAACCAAGATGTCAAATTTGCTGCTTTATCGCCTTAACAGAGGACTCTGTAGTTCGTTCCACATCGGTACGAGAGATCCGTGGTCTATCTCGTCTGCCATTCACAACCCGATCAGCTTGGGCTCAAATTCAATCAGAGTGCCCCGACCTTCGCCGAACACACGCACATCTCAAACAAGGCACACGTCCCTCGAAAAAGGTTACTAACATCAAAGACGTGAAAAGATACCTTAACGTTGCCTCCATCGCCAAAGACGGTTTATTGGTCGTTCAACGTAATGATCTTCTCTCACCATCAACTAACTTGATCATCGTGCCCCGCTCTGCTCTTGAGGGACTTGTGACAGCTCTCCACATCAAGCTCGATCACCCATCCAAGCACCAGCTGCAACTTGTTATGAAACGCAATTTCTATGCCCTCGACATGCCGAAAGTTATCGTCCGCGTCTGTGAGACATGCCATACCCGTGCTGCACTACGCAAGTTTCCAGAACCGTTGATGCACCAAAGTACCGAAGACCCACCTGAAGTTGTTGGCGTCTCGTTCGCTGCCGACGTTCTTAAACGATGCAAACAGTCCATCCTAGTCGTTCGCGAAACTACAACATCTTTTACAACGGCATCCATCATTCCTGATGAAAAGAGCGTCGCCCTCCGTGACAATCTTGCAACTTTATGTGTTGGACTGCACCCGCTAGATGGTCCACCCGCTGTCGTCAGAGTTGATCCCGCCCCTGGCTTTATAGCTATGAAAGACGACGACACACTTAAAGAGCTTGGCATATCGATAGAGATTGGTCGCGTTAAAAACATCAATAAGAACCCAGTTGCTGAAAAAGCTATTGCCGAAGTTGAAGAGGAACTCCTTCGGCAAGTTCCCAATGGCGGTCCTGTTACGAATCTCAGCCTCACTGTTGCTATTGCCAGACTTAATTCACGCTTGCGCAGAAACGGTGTTTCAGCACATGAATTATGGACACAGAGGAACCAATACACTCATGGCCAACTCCCAATATGCGATAGAGATGTTATTTCCAACCAATATAAACAACGCCAACAGAATCACCCGTACAGCGAAAGATCAAAGAACCCGAAGAGACGTGATTTCACTACACCGAAAATAAATGTCGGCGATCTCGTGTATTTACATTCTGACCGTGATAAAACACGCACCCGCAGCAGCTACCTGGTCGTATCTATCGATAGCCCATGGTGCTTCATCAAAACGTTTTCTGGAAACCAGCTACGAGCCTCATCGTACAAAGTGAAAATATGCGAGTGCTATTTGGTTCCTAATCAAGAACCGAAACTCAATCCACCCACCCTCACCTATGACACAGATAGTGACGACGATGAGCCATCCGTTAATCCACCACCTCAGCCAACTAACATACCACCAGCACTGATACTACCTGCGTGCCCGGACACTCCATCAGTACCTCGAGATATCCACCCTCAAACAGAAAGCACCTCAACTGTCGTCGCTCCTGACACAAACAACGCTTCAAGTACTCAACACGACCGACGTCCCCCCGAGTACTTTGAATACGAAACCTGGATCTGAAACTATATAGTTATTCGTTTTGTTAATATTATGAACTTAGTGATTACATTTAACGAGGTAGTCTATGCACCTATTTCAATTAGCGATAGGAAGAAGAAGAAGAAAGAAACCACGCCACACGTGACTCCACCACATGTTGTTGTCTTAACAGCGTCTTACACTTTTGACATTTACTTCCGCTAATTATTACTTGGTTTATTCGCGCCCTATCTTTGGCGCTTATCTTTATGAATAAATGTTGTTGTTGTTCTGTGATTCGTCTTAGTGACTATTCTTATTTACTGGCGCAGATCTGAATATCCTTTTAATGTATGTGATTTACATATCAAAGTAAAAACTGTAGCGTTCGCCAGCAAACTACTCGACACTCTTGTAAGTCAAAGTAGTGTGACGTTTCTCTCTGACGAAGGACCTTCGCTCGAATCACATAATCTACGTCCCATATTTCGGTAGTATGCCCAACCTTACTATATTGCAACTCTTGTAAGTCATTCTACTCAATCACATACATACATCAGCACAATAATCGGATCCGATTAATCAGATCGTGTGAACGTGCTATAACAAGACCTTTACCATTTTGTACAATAACCAAAATCTTTGCGAGACAAGTTTCTACAATCGTCGCACACAGTAGAAAGCAATTCTTCTGCAATACTGCAATTGTGGCGACTTGTCTTGCACAAATTTGACCAAGCGTACGACACGTTTCAATTTTCCAATACGCAATTACAAACAAATATCTTTGTACCTTGTTAATAACTTTCTCAAATAAAACGTTTCTCACCTGAATAACCTCCAACTGTCAAGTTATATAGATCCGTTTCATTTGCTATGGCAAATGTCCTGTAGTTAGCGTAACGTGCTCCGTTTTCAAAATCTTCCAGATCAACTCTCAAAACATCTTGACCACTCATTGACAAACGATTTATCTTGTCCAGTCCGAGCCAGAACTCTCCACTGAGATTACCAAATCCATTTTTGTAGTCAGTCCAATTTAGATAAAAATCTTCGCTTCCGTCCATTCGTCTTTGAAAAACAGTCCAACCTCCTTGATCAGTTGTCATGTCACACCTTACATCAAAAGCTCCTTGATCATCTGGATCAATTGTGTACACGCCATTTTCTTTTACTTCACCTTTGTACAAATCAGCACAACTATTCCGCAGTACTATATGTAAAGATTAAGTAGAAGAATGTCACAAATATATAAAAGTGTAAATCCAACTTAAACGTGCATATGTTGTTGTATTGTAAAGACACATCTAGAGCAAATATATAGCTACAGGGAAAACGTAATGTGTCTGTGGTATGTGTCTCCAAACATTTTTTCGCTTCCCATAAGTAGAAGCTCTCTCGATCATAGGCACACTCGCGGCATTATTGCTGTATAAGCAATTATATGTATTTGACGTTTTAAAGGCGAATAACTATCCTAATGATTTCTTAAAAAAACTGTTTAAACCAGTTACCAGTTGAAAATTCGATTAAATTCAGTTAAACCAGTTGAAAATTCGATGATGGGTTTTTCGGATTGTTCCGTACATTCAAGGAATTACGGAACCAATTAAAAGAATCTTAGGTAGTTGATTTTCAACGTAAAAGTTGCTCAAAAACCTTTCGTAACGCTAGGTTATATTTTTGCAAACCCTAAGGATCGTATTGTGAAAGAACAGAGAAAAGATGCTATTTATTCCATTGCGTGCAATGATTGAAATCAGGAGTACATCGGCCAGACAAAACGTCAGTTTGGCACGCATTTAAAAGAGCACCAAAAAGCAGTTTTCTTTTTAAAAAAGGAAAATTCTGCTTTGTCGGAGTACGCGTGCAAAACCAACCATGAGATTGCGTGGGATAATTAAAAAATTATCACTACCAATCATCCACCGTATCACCAAAGGCCCACGCTCCATTAAATCGTGATGACGGCAGTCTACTGACGGAAGCCTATTTACATCTTGTTGATAGGTAACGTCATCAATGGTTCTGTAAGAGTATAAATATGGGACCTGTCTTCACAGTGATCACCCCTGATGAAGACACTAGATCGGAGTGTTGAAACGTTGGGTTATGAACAGAAACTTTTTAAGCTACGTTAAAAAAACTTTTAAACCAGAGTAGCGTTAAACTAAGTTTGATTCTTCACCTGGCTGCGTTAGGAATTTATTTGTTAATAAGATGATATTGTGGCTTTGAATCAGAATATGAACGTTCTTGAATGTTTCAGAATGTTCTTGAAATGAAGCTGTGAAATAATCAAATATTAAAAGTTAAAAGCGGCTGCGAGGGAGACCAGAGGTTCTCTGTTGATTCTGCTTCAGTTCTCAGTTTTTAGGAACCAAGGTGTAAATGGCTAATCGTCGAAAGGAATGTGCTCGGGAAGCAGTCACTCGGGGGGAGGAATGAGTGACGGCACTAATCCAATGCAACATGAAAATTGTACATTCATGTTGCATAATATGCGCTTCGAAATATCTGCTAATTATATCTACTGATCTACGTTTCATAATTATTTTGCCTTTTAAAGTGTTTATCAGCTCCTAATTATAGCGGTTAAACACGTAAAGAAGAAAAGAGTGTTTCTTTACCTTTACTTTGTTTTAGTTTGCTTGGTTTAGCTGGACAATATAAACTATCATCGTTCTAAAAATATGAAAGAATAAAAATCTTTTATCTACAAATGAGGTGAATTTATAAACGTTTCGTTCTTCTTAAAAAGTGTGTATGGGAGAGAAGAAGATTTACATCAAGCCCAAGCACCAACACAAGCATGAGCACAAGCAAAACACAAGCACAAGAACAAGCCCTGTGCAAAAGTGCAAGTGCAAACGCAAACGCAAACACAAGCCAAAGCTAAAGCAAACACAAGCAAAGGCACAAACTAAAGCAAAAGGAAAAGCAAAAGGACAAGCACAAGAAAAAACAAAGTACAAAGACAAGCATAAGGAAAATCACAAACACAAGTAAAACCAAAGGCAAAATTTAACAAACTTACCATCTCCTCCTCCCAATAGTCAAAGTCTTCAGCAACAACAAGGTTTGATCTATCACAAGTCGCAGTACTATTATTCAGCTGACATTTTCTTTCAGTTTTTGAACTCGTTCCGTAATTAACAGACTTACATTGAGGACTTTTTGCCATACAACGCCGAGTGCAATCTATCAGATGAGAAGCAGTTTCTTCTTTTATCAGAGATTTCTTTAAACGATGTCCTTTATTTAGAATAACAAAAACACAAGTGTTACATTTTACAAGATAGAGCAGGATGGAGCATGGTGGGGCAAAATGGATCAAAGTGGAGCAGGGTGGAGCAAAGTGCAACAAGATGGAGTAGGAGCGTGTAGCAGGGTGGATCAGGGGGGAGCCAGGTGAAGCAGGGTAAAACATGGTGGAGCAGAGTGGAATAAAGTGTTGCAGGGTAGAAAAAACTAAAGCAAGTTGGAGCAGGGGGGAGCAAAATAGAACAGGTTGGGAAAAGGTGGAGAGAAGTAGAGAAGAAGAGGTGGAGCAGAGTGCAACAGGATGGAGTAGGGTGAAGCATGGAGGGCAGGGTGGAGCAGCCTGGAGCAACTTAGAGCAACTTAGAGCATAGTGAAGCCGGATGTAGAAAGATAGAGCAGGATGGAGCAGGCAAGAGCAAGGTAAAGCAGAGTAGAGAAAAATTAAGCGAGGTAAGCCACAGTAGAGCAGTGTGAAGCAGGGTGGAATAAGGTGGAGCAGGATAGATACAAATCAGGGCGAATTAAAATGGGTCGGGGTGGGGTTGAGTAGTGTGGAGTGGAGTGGAGTAGATTGGAGTAGAGGAGTGGAGTGGAGTGGAGTAGAGTAGAGTGGAGTGGACTATAGTGGAGTGGAGTGGAGTAGAGTATAGTGGAGTAGAGTACACCAAAGTAGAGTGGAGTGGAGTAGACCAGAGTAGAGTTAGACAAAACTAAAGTAGGAAAAGACGCGAACAGTAAATTGAAGAAGAGTTGAAGAACATACCACGAGTAAGAACATGCTTTGTCTGTTTACATCCAGTCAATGCTTCGGAACAAGTGGCCAAAGTTGAAACTATCACAAATACCAGTATCCCAATAGCAAGTCGTCTTGGAAAAAAGCATTGATTACATTTTTGAAACGGCATTGCGACCTTTCACAATTTTTTGCCGTATTATGGCTCAAAATATCTCTCAATGTCTCCTTCGGTAACCGTCCGTCGAAAGTTCGAGATTCTTCGCCAAATTCACAGTCGGATTCTGAAATGAAATTCAAAATATTAGTTCTTTAATTTATTCCAGTCTGTCTATGTACTCAAATGTTTGGGATTTTACAATATGCTACCATATGGTTGTATTTTTTTAGATTGTTATTGAAAAAAATATAGTTTGCTGAAAGTTACCTTATATACCTTTATGTGTGTCTCCAGGGTAAAGAAGATACCTTATAAAATTTGCAATTACAACTTGCCAATAAATTTTAATTTTACTAAAGGAACGATGTTTTCACAATCCGCCTCTATAGACGATGGTCGAGATCGAATTTCACACGCTTTAACTGAAATTGGTTTTTATTACATGCGCAATATACTTTTGATAGTGTTAGTATACACTATCGGGGTTTTCTATAAGAAGTCCCGCGAAATTCAGCTTCAGTATGAACCTTATTCAAATCCATCTACTCTCTTCTTCGCTATTGTGCCAACGCAGCCCTGGTGGGACCCAGATCAATATAAATGTTAAAGTCTAGAGTAAACGGTTCTATACTTTGAAACATTATTTTATAAGTGTCAACTAGTGATAGAAGAACTTACGTTATTAGTATTGCTCTTTAGAAAACCAGTCTTCATTCCTCAAAAACACTTCTCGTTATGGAGATTTAGCCAAATGCTTCTGGCTTTTAAATGTGTTGTAATAATTATCCTATTCCCTGTTCATAAATATTTGAAAAGGCAGACTGCGCATGTTTCAGAAAATTGACTATAGTTCACAAATACTGCTTCAAATTTATTGAAACATATTTAAAAAGTTGACATAAAATGATTAAATTAAATTAAACACTAAATAGAATAGAGAATACGTTTGGTTATCTTCCGTACACAATAAATGTAGATGAAATTAAAATGCAAAGCCAACGTATACGCACGCATAGAAAAGTTGTTTTGTAAACATCAATTTTTAAAAGTGAAATGCAATGCAAATTTTTTCCTTTATTATATTAAACTATATTATAACGTAAAGTAGTTCACAAAATTTTAAAGTGCTTAAATCACTTGTGGGGATTTTACATATTCGTAATCTTTGGGTTCTCCTGAGCACAATTGCAATATATCTTGTGAGCCGAAAATTTCATCTTCATGGAGTTTTTCGCTGTCAAAGTTACCGGATGTGATGTCACAAGAGGCATTCCAAACCAGTTTTCTTTTGTTACTTGCCACAAAAATGCCTCTTGTGACATCACATCCGGTAACTTTGACAGCGAAAAACTCCATGAAGATGAAATTTTCGGCTCACAAGATATATTGCAATTGTGCTCAGGAGAACCCAAAGATTACGAATATGTAAAATCCCCACAAGTGATATAAGCACTTTAACGGAAAATAACTTAAAGATTTAGATATTAATGTTTTTGTAATTGGAAATCTTGTCAAATTCAAAATTGCGCGTTGTTGGAAATGCCTTCGGAAAATGTCACGTTTAAAACCTTAAGTTCTTGAAATACACTGAATTTCTCAACAAAATTTATTTTACTTACTTTATAATCTACTTTAAGTTTTCGTGTCGATTTGTGTCTAAGGCACATTTTATAAAATGTATAACATAATAAATACAAAAGACAAATATAATTAATATTGTTTTGTTTTACTAACTCCGGCAGAAGGTTATGTTTTACTTCTGTTTGTTTGTTTGTTTGTCTGTCTGTAAATACTATATATCTCAAAAAGAATTGAACCAATTTCGATGTAACTTTGCAAAAACGTTGCCCACATACCAAGCACCAACCCATTAAATTTCCGTTTACTTTAGTTAAGAATTGGATAAAAATTTTATACAAATTTGACGGAAGGTTCTCCATGTAAAAGAAATGAATGAAAGATAATTAATTGCGCTCAGTGTCATTATATTATGCAAACTTTAAGTGAAAATTTAGTTGAATGAACAAATAAAAATAATAGACTTAATAGATTTGATATTTATCTTAAGGATTATACGATAAACCAGCTGTGCACTGAAAGACACGCAAAGTTCGTTATTTCTTTTTCTCCTAAAAACGAATACAATGAAGTATTTTATATTTATACACGTATAGGTCTGCTAATCTACAATCTTGGACAATAATAGTTGTAACAGTCAAAACCCTCCCCCCCGATTCAATGTTGTTATATGAAACTCCAGTCCAACATTGTTTCATTTCGGTCAACAATGAATCGGGGGGAGGGGGTGTTACAATATTATTGTCCAAGATTGTCCTTGACTGATTTTTCTTAATATTGTATAAAATACAGCTAAAATATGATTTCAATTTGTAAATTAAAGTCAATAAACAAATTGTGAAATCTGAGACTGTTTCGTGCAATTAGTAGAGAGATATTTGCATTTAAAAATGTATAGATTGCGCTCTACTACGAGGCCCTTTCTTTGTTACTCAATAATATCTACGTCACTAGAACAGTATTGCGAGAGAAAGTGCATTCTGTCGATGGAAAAAATGTAGGTTTCGATACTTGGATAACTGTTGAAAGAGAGATGTATTTATAATATTGAAATAAAAGTACGTGCTGCGTAGGCAGTGTTGAAACAACAATCGAAATATAGTAACTTAGGTTAGATATACTGCCGAAACAGAGAACGTTAGATTCCTACGTTCTCTGTTTCGGCAGTATATCTAACCTAAGTTACTATATTTATAATATTACTATTTAGATACGACGCTCATATTTCAGCCGTTGGGTGATTGATATCTGAGCCCGCTTTAACTGAATCTATATCTCTGACATTATGATGATTGGGGGGAAACAAGCACGGTGTATTTCATTTCATAATAGAACATTTTATTTAAGTTTAAAAATTATTTCCCCAGCTAATACTATCAATGAAAACAAATGGGAGCATAATTATTTTTATATTAAGATTAATAGCTTCAAAAACTACAGAAGACCGGCTACCTTGTCGTTGGAAATTTGAGAAATTAACGTATTGCGGCACGCGTTTTAGACGAAGCTTTATTGTAGTGGTAGACCGTGGTAGACCGTTGGTGGATGGTTCAGATAACTATTTATTATCTAAATTATAAAAAAAACAATGAATACCGACATAATTTTAAGATATATTTTAATGTCCAATCGTCTTAGTGTTACTCTACATGTCAATACTAAAAATGGCATACTGCATGAGTGATCTTTTTTTGAAATATAAAGCTAGATCCAAAACCTATGTTTTCCTACCTTTTTAAAGATCTAAAGCTACTAACACGTAATATATCGGAATAAAATCGGAAAGTTTCTTACTGTCGTTGGAAGAATAGATGTCCGAAGTTTATTGTCGATTTCAGTTCACTTTTCAACGCGCGGTTCGGAAGTTCGACAATTTTGTTGGAACATTTTAAACAATAATACGCCCAGGAACATTAGGGTTCCCTTTTATAAAACATACTTGATTAAAAGCGCGGAAATTGAATGTTTAACAGGAATAAACATGAAACGAAACGGACAAAAATAAATAAGATGAACGGGAACATCTGTAGACGCAAACAATGAGTTAAAAACAAATAACACAAATTACAAAAAACCTTCTGGCTTATTCATCTTGTTTGCGTGGTCCGTACTAGAAAGTATTTGCCTTTGGTGTTTTCGAATAAACCTCGCTTCTGTCGCTCGGTCTGTACGAAAATCTTAGCTAAATACTTTCCCGTGCAGACTTCATCCAATTCTCAACTAAATTAAACGAAAATTTAATGAGTTGGTTATTGATCTGGGGCAAACTTTTCGCATGCAAAGTTACATCGAAATTGGTTGAATGCTTTTTGATATATATCTTAGTAACAGGCAGACAAACAAACAAACATAATTAAAAACATAACTTTCTGATGGAGGTAGTAAAACAAAACAATGTCAATTTTAGTTTCTGTTGCATTTGTTTTTACAGACCTACTAACCGAATGTAAAAATTTTATAAACATTTGACAGAACATTCTCCGTGTAAAAGAAATGAATAAAAAGATACTTAATTAATTGTGCTCATTGTCATTATATTATGCGAACTTTTAAGTACATATTTAGCTGAATAGATAAATATCAATAGACTTTACAGTTCCATTGTTTATGATTTGATATTTATGTTAAGGTTTATACAATAAACCAGCTGTACACTGAAAGACACGCAAAGTCTGTTGTTTCTTTTACTTCTAAAAACGAGTGCAATGAAGGACTTCATTCATACATGCGTATAGATCTGGCAAGCTTGTCTGTTTAGCGTGCCGGCTCGTTTCTCCTAATACCCCGCTGGCAGCGATATGCGGTCTCTGAGTAACCTGAATGTCCCTTCCGCTAAACCCGGCAGCGCTGTCAGAGGTGCGGGCGAGCAAGAAGGCGAGAAAAATAAAGGCCTGAGGAAACTTTCTGTGAGGCGGCTGTATTCGCAGGCTAACGGTTCTCTCTCCTCCGCAGAGGCTCGGAGGCGGAGAAGACGCGCGAGGAACTAAGGGTTACCTAAATATTTAAAAGAGAACATGAAGAAAAGGAGCCGATTTAATATATCTTGAAGCGAAACCAGAGAACCTGAAGAAACCAAACGCCGTATGGTAAAAAAAAATTAAATCTAAATTGCTGTGTTTGTGGTCACTCAGTGATCTCAAAATCATTTTAAAGTTAACGGTGGGGGATTTGTATTTTGTCCTATATATGTCCTAAAACAATATACAGCTTCACGTTTTCGTGCTTTCCCTTTGCTCTCCAAACCATAAGTCAGCGTAACTAAAGCTAACTTAAAACACTTCATTGACTTTGCATGCACTTTTTATTATTAAAAATACTCATGGGCTTTGTCGATTTTCTTGGCTGTATTTCCAAATTTTCGACTGAAACGTGGTCTGTTTAATAATTTGTTCTGGAATACGATTCTACTGAATTGTTTTTATCATGAGCTGTTAACTTTTAATTCTGTCTTTGCAAAATGTACATGCATAGAGAAGCCATTTAAGGCTTGCTAAAAATAATCCCTTTTGAAACCTCCCAAAAACAATATATTTTTTACAACCAGAATTTAATAATGAAATCTAAGCTTTGCTTTGATATGTTCAACTTTCATTAAATGATGTAAATCAGTTTTATCCTATCGACCTATATCCATAAATTCTATAATTTAATATCCCAAGGATTTAATATCATTTGTTTTTATATCTGTTTCTTTTTATATTGGCTGTATATCAGGAGTGCTTATTTTAATCAGGGGGTGGGTGGTTGGTTGGTTGGGGCGTGTTTCAAAAAAGCATGTCAAAGTGGGTGAGGGGTAATGTTGCGTGTATTTATTTCTAGTATTATGATCACCGAGGAAAATTTGAGAATCTTACCAACAGGAAATTTACACGGTTAATCAGAGAAGTTGCATCTAATTTTCCTATGCATGTTGATGAGGGAAAATATATGCAAGCGGGAAATTTAGAAGACAAAGGATTTCTTTGTCTTCTAATTTTCCCTCATCAACATGCACAGGAAAATTAGAAGACAAAGGGAAAATTTCCCTCTTGCATGAGCAATGAGGGAAATACTGTACGAGGTTTACATTCCCTCGTAGAACAAAAGAATCTGAGGCGATCATGGTATTACTGTACTTCAATTTAGTGCAAAAATTGCTAAAATTTGAACCATTTTATAGCCATTTTACTCTTTTTATATATTTACTCAGTATATTTATAGCTTTTGCGTGGTTGAAACTTGACACCACATTTTGTTGTCATTCGTTTTGATAGTTAGATGGCTCATGCTGCTAAACCAATCAACTACGATAGACTATTTTTCGGAAACAAACATTTTATTATTTAAATATTTGTAATAGTTTATAGCTGGACTGCATTTCATCTTCAAAAGATAAATTAAAGCTTATAATTTTCTGCAAGCAAGACTAGCCAATCAATATTTGTAACCAATATTCAATTGTAATTTTGTTGTTATAACTGTAAATGCCAATTTTATAGTAATCTAGTTTATTAATATTTCAAATCTTAATTTTATTACAATTCATTGTTTTTCAGTTCAAATCAGAAGTGGATGTTTATTTATAAATGACTAAAGTGGTCTGAGTACATTTCCCTCACAATTGTGGTTTTTATTCATGCACAATTACTGAATTACAAGTGAGTACATTCTCGAGACCGTTCTCGTGAAAAGTTTAAATCCGTGGAGAAACTTGTTGTAAGGGGGGGGGGGGGGGTACAGTTGCTTTAAGGCCAAGTGAGTAGACTAGTAATGTGTTATATATATAGCAGGCATGCATATGCTATAAATTACAATACTAAGGGTCTATACAAAATGTATCCAACTTGTTTATAAATAAATCTAAAGATATTTTGACATGTATCATTCTATGTTCTGGTTTTACAACAACAAAATTTATTCTGTAATTTATGGCTTTCAGATTACTCTTAAATACTTGTCTCAAAATGCAGGAAATAACGTTTCAGAGTTTCTAGAAATGCAAAATTTTCCGGGAGAGCGTACTCCCAGACCCTCCTAGGAGATCGAGGTTCTTGCCCCACCCCCCACCACCCCAACCCAAGACCCTGGCTACGCCACTGGTGTTAACCTCAATTTATGATAAAGAACTTGACTGGTTTACACCTTAAACCTGCAGAGTAGCAAGAATGGATTTGTTTATCTTCGAGAAACCGAACATTCTACAATCCGAAAGCTTGCCAATCTTGAAGACCTCGCATCAATTCGGGATGGTTAAGTCAAGACCACATTAACAACAGCTAAGTGCATTTCCTTAGCTTTTGAATTATGTTATTTTATCTTATTCATTTCTTGAATTCTTAATCGCTATGAAAAATGAAGAAACAAAATACTAAGCAAAGCGCAAGAACTTTGAGATCTTTACTTAAAGAACTACCTTATTTTAACTTTACGGGTGATTTAAGTTCTCATCTCATCTAGGCCAATTCAATAATAGTATTTCTTCTGATTTTCAAACCAAACGTAATTTAAATAAATTGACTAGCTTATATGACCTAGATTTATTTAGTTTGAATGGCCGAATCGATGATAACTTGAATGTTAATAGTGACTTTTCAAATCAATGTACACAAAATCAAAGTCGCTACTTTTCTCTTCATAGTTTTAGACAACTTAAGACTAAATTACCTAAATATCAGTTAGACTCTAGTCTATCAATATTTCGCAATAATATTGTGAGCTTAAATCGTAACCTGGAAAACCTGCAGACTCGTATATTAGAAGAACTTGATTTTCACTTTAATGTTATTGGTATAACTGAGACTAAAATTACCAATGTAAATGACAGTACATGTCATCCTACAATTCCAGGTTATGATTTTGAATATGTGCCCACGCCTTTAGCTTGCGGAGGCGTTGGTCTCTTTGTTGACACATCGTTTAATTATTTTGTCATTGATAAGATTTCTAATGAGTACTTTCAAGCATTATGGATTGAAATTCCTTTTATAAAAAAGAAAAACGTAATATGTGGCATTATTTACAGACAACATAATTGTCCAGATCGTTTTCAATCTTATTTTGAAGATATAATTGAAAAACTGACGGCAACTGGAAAGACTATTTATATCATGGACGATTTCAATATCTATCTTCTAAAGTGTCAAACATCTCGTTATAGCCATGATTTTTTGTTATCTCTACAGAGTTGTTGTCTCGTTCCAACAATCGATAAACCAACACGTGTCCGTAATACTTCAGCAACCCTCATTGACAATATTTTGGTTAATAATCCTGACCAAGTGATTGCTAGTGGAAATATTATATCAGATATAAGTGATCACTTTTCACAGTTTTGTATTATTAAATCCTCAAGGGATAAAATTATACCAAAAAAAAGTAAAATGCGTGATTTTTCGCGATTTTCGGCTGAACGTTTTTATAATGATCTTTCCCAAGTGAATTGGAATACCATTGTTTCAAATGTGGCAATGATATAGATAAAATATTTTCTTCTTTCTATAATAATTTTAATAAGATAGTCAATAAACATGCACCAATGAAAACAATTTCGCATCGTAAAGCAAAACAATTATCTAAACCCTGGATTACAAAAGGGTTACGAGCTTCAATTAGAATTAAAAATAAGTTATTTGTGTCCGATAATGAAGAAAAATATAAACGATATAGAAATAAAATATGCCAATTAACACGATTGAGCAAAAAGCAATATTTTTACGAATATTTCAACAATAATATAAGCAATATGAAAACAACATGGGAAGGAATAAATAATTTATGAAATCGTAAACCGAGAAAATATAAAACAATAAATGCACTCAAGGATCATAAGAATGATAACAAAATTACTAGGGATTATACACGCATTCCAAATATCCTCAATGAGCATTTTGCATCTGTTGGATCTTCACTCGCAAGTAAACTACCACAAACGGAACAATATTATAGGGATTTTCTCGGCAAATCAGTATCCCCTGATTCATCTTTCTTTTTTGATCCTATCACTCCAGATGAGATTAAATTTGAAATATTATCTATTCCTAACAATAAATCCCATGGTTTATACTCTTGCCCTGCACAGTTATTAAAACATGCGTGTGATATTATATCAGATGTATTAGCTAAGATATTTAATATATCTATAATAGTTGGAACTTATCCTGTAAAACTCAAAATGTCCAAAATAATACCGATATTTAAAACTGAAGATGAGACAGATTCAAACAACTACAGACCAATTTCGTTACTGTCAAATTTTAACAGACTTTTTGAAAAAATGATGTATAAAAGAATGAAATCGTTTATTGAGGAAAATAAGATATTATCTTCTTCACAATACGGTTTCCGTAAGGGTCATTCGACACAGCATGCAATTATTGATTTCGTAGACGCAATACAAACTAAAATGGATAAACGATTGTTTACCTGTGGTTTTCTTATCGATTTGAAGAAAGCATTCGATACAGTGGACACATGATATTTTGATTGGTAAACTCAATTACTATGGTTTCCGTGGAATTATAAATACATGGTTTTCTTCTTATCTAAGTGAAAGAACACAAACAACGCAAATTGGTTCTTACATATCAAACAAAGCTAATATTAATTGTGGTGTACCTCAAGGCTCTATCTTGGGTCCACTTCTATTTTTGTTATATATTAATGACATACAAAATTGTTCAAATGATCTTAAATTCTATTTGTTTGCCGACGATACTAATATTTTGTATGCTGATAAAAATCTCAAAAGTTTAGAAACGGTAGTAAATCGTGAGTTACGTAAACTCTACAATTGGTTAACTTCAAATAAATTAACTCTAAATATAAAAAAGTCAAATTTTGTTATATTTCGTCCTTATCAAAAGAAACTTACAATTCAACCAAAACTTAGTATATATGATAATGATAAACAGAAGAATGTTCCACTTGAATGTAAAGAGTTTATAAAATATCTTGGTCTAATAATCGATAAGAGCCTTTCATGGAAACAACATATCGATCATGTAGCCACTAAGATTAGTAAAATCGTGGGATTAATTGCTAAATTGAGACATTTTATACCTTTACGTACCCTTTTGAACATTTACCAATCATTAATTTATCCTTATTTATCATATGGATTGATTCTTTGGGGACAGGCATGTAAATCATATTTACAAAAAATCCTAAAGCTACAGAAGCGAGTACTTCGCTTTATTTTCTTTGGTAATAGAAATGAACATGCAGTCCCGTTATTTATTGATGCAAATATTTTACCAGTGAATTTTTTATACTGCGAATCTGTGTCCAATTTAATGCATGATGTTAGTAATAATTGAACTCCAACTAATATATCAGATTTATTCACCAACACCTCCCGTGTACACTCCTATAATACGCGATCGTCCACATTAAAATACTTTTATATTAAACCCTCTCGCCTTGAAATTCAAAAACTTGCTTTTTCGAGATTTGGCGCTAAACTATGGAATGAGATACCGTGCTCTGTTAGCGAATTACCTAAAAATAAATTTAAACGGAAGATTCATCAAATACTACTTGATGTACTAAAAGAAGAGGACCAATATATTGAAGTCCATATGATCATTAAAAAAATTAAAAAAATTAAAGTATGTATGTGCATGCGTATGTATATACAAGCATATGTGACAATGTACACATGAATATATATGTGTATTGTTATGATTTATCTATAATACCTTTATTTGACAAATTTTTCTTTTCTTTCTCCTGCAAAAAGGTTTTCTTTTTCGTTTTTTGATTAATTGTATTATTTGGACTGACCCTCCTAGATTAGCTAAAGCTACCTGTGGGCAAGTCTTATCTTGTATATATATTATTTGTGTATTTCTAATAAAAGTCTAAAAAGTCTAAAAGTCTAAATACACCATGTCTAAATTATCCATGATAATTTACCTGGTTTCTCACAAAAACTGTTTAATTTTTATTTTTAACTGTTTAAATTTTATTTTTATTTGTATACCGGGTAACCGACATAATTGAAGACTGCAGGTTAAATTCCAAACAATTTTTGCCATTGACTGGTATCGACACGCTGTATTCTGGCTGTTGTTTTGATTTCTGTATATATTCAACTGCTAGTGATAGAACATATTCGTTTGGATTGGGTATATACTCTATAAAATAATCTATATAAATCCTATAGAATATGTGAATGGATAGAATTCTATGGAATAATTAAAAAATTAGTGCCAACTTTTCATTGAATATTGCAATATAGTCTAATAATTAGCAGATTTTCATAAATTACATACTTAAGCACTTAGAATTGCCCACTGCTCCCAGTTCAGACAGTCTGTACATGCATACAATGTGGAAATTAATTACCCGAGTATCAATTTCCACATTATATGGTACGTCTGAACTGAGTACAGTTCGATGCTCCAGACTGTAAAGTTTGGCCTGCGAATATATTCCACGCGCAATTTTTCGCAAATTTGGCGAAATCCGCGCATTTTGCAAAAAATTGACTGAAAACATGTCTTTTTCACTATTTTTTGCCATTTTCCTGCGCATTTTACGCAATTTTGGCGATCTGCCGCTCAAAAACGGCAATGACGATCGCAAATTCTCCGCGCAGTTGGCCAATTTTACAGTCTGGTCGATGCTGGCTTGATGAAACGAGATAGTTTCAAAATTCAGTATTTAAACCCCATTCCCTCAACCTTCTCCGGTGTTGACCGCGTGGCTCGGTTCGTAGAGTGTCAGACTGGTAAGTTCAAATCCAGCCGTGGTCAAGTAACTTTTCTACGTGCGTCCAGGGAGCAGCGTGACTACATGGGGGGGGGGGGGGGGACTGGACATAATGCCCTGGGTACGAGGTTGTGGCCACCCACCACCGTAGCCCACTCCTGTGTAGGTTGTCCTCACCCCTATTATGATGATAATATTTTATTGCATATTTATGTTTTATAGATAGTAATGATCATAATGACACCAACTAATTAAAAGAACTAATTCCCAACCCCCAACCCCTACCTCTACTGACCCAACCCCCGGCAACAGTGGTGGACACTTCACGAAATATTGGGGGAGGTGAAGCCGCTGAAACTCTGAAAGAGTTGGGTGAAAATTATAAGTTATTTGAAGGCTTTAATCACATAGAAGTGGCTTACTCGAGCTAGGACACGAATTACAGTATAATTCTATTTAATCCTAGTGGCTCAATCTAATGGCAGGAAATAGCTTTCTTCAAGGTCTTTTTTAAATTGAACTGAAATTTTACTAACTTGCGCACAGTTTCGTTGATGTTGCAACGCCGCCTGCAGGTACACTGTTCTTTGCTGTTTTAACTCATTCCTGCGCGAGGGCTTCCCCAGAGGTGAATAAAATTGCCTGCCATTAGCCAGAATAAAATACTAAAGGCTGCTTCAGACAGGAAAGAGTTAGAGACATAGTTTACAACTCATTCCTATCTGAGGGCTTCCCCAAAGGTGAATAAAATCGTCTTGTGTTAGCCAGAATAAAATACTAAAGACCGATTCAGACAGGAAAGAGTTAATACGAGAATACAAGAATATTTGAAGTTGAGTTCGCGGACTTAGTTGACTATGCATTTCAATTTACTAGCATTTCAATAAGTTCAACTGTGGCACGACGTGTGAAACCATCAGCTTCAGCAGAACTCTGAATTTGAGCTTTTGATGTTTTGATAAGCTCTGCTGTGTAAGCATGTCATTAACTAAAGGTATGAATCACTATAAAAGCCGAAAATGCATTGGTTTGCCTGGTTTGTTGTTATTTTTTATTTGAAACAGTTACGGGGCGATATTTTGATATTTGAAACCAGTCCCGCTTTATCACGATCGTAAAAAAATGCTACCATTTAGTTACTAAGCTAATGAGCTATCCTTGAAATTTTAATATGGAAATTATTGACCGCGTGGCCTCCCCCCTCGCAACCCTAATGTCCACCACTGCCTGGCAACCCTAAATCTAACCACAACGAGAGAAACGTCAAGAGGGTAAACAAACAACGAGCTCATACAAGAAAGAAAATCATGTGACTAAAAATAAGTCAATAAGATAAAAATAACAATAACAAATTAATAATGAGATGCGAAAGACATTTGCTATTCCTACCGGCGATGAGCAAAAAAGGAGGGGGTGTGAAAAGGATGAACGAGAGTAAAAAATAGATAAATTAATTAAGTGAAAACACTGTCTATGTCCGCCCTTGCTAAACAAAAACAGCGTCTTCAGAAGTGTTAAATAAATGAAAAACGTTCGTTGAGTCCGTGAGGATGAATGGCACGCTACTTTTATTTCACTATTTGTAAGATCTGATATCTTCTTCAGTTTGTTCTCGACTCAACCCTTTCCTGTCGGTAGGGTTTCCCTGTGCTGAGTAAAATAGTTTTCTGTTTACCAAATTCAAATTGTTTTGCGTTAGCCAAAGTAGAATACTTAATATGTTGTAGTGCAAATGGTACGTTTATGAGCTTGGTGTAATGTAACAGATGTTTGATAGGCGTTCGTCAAGCTCAAATACTCAGAAAATACTTCCAGCTCCAGACAAGGATCGAACCTGAAAACTTCGAATGATTGAGCTCTAATCATTGATTTGAACGTAAATTGAATATGTATACAATCCAGAACCTTGTGATCACCAGTGAGATGCTCTAACCATTGAGCTACTGAGACTCAAATGATTTGAACATAGGTTGGATATGTGTACAACCCACAACCTTCTGATCACCAGTGAGATGCTCTAACCATTGAGCTACTGAGACTCGGATGATTTGAACGTAAGTTGAATATGTGTACAACCCACAACCTTCTGATGACCAGTGAGATGCTCTAACCATTGAGCTACTGAGACTCGGATGATTTGAACGTAGATTGAATATGTGTACAATCCACAACCTTCTGATCACCAGTGAGATGCTCTAACCATTGAGCTACTGAGACTCGGATGATTTGAAGGTATAGATTGAGTATATGTACAATCCACAACCTTCTGATGACCAGTGAGATACTCTAACCATTGAGCTACTGAGACTCAGATGATTTTAACGTAGGTTGAATATGTGTACAATCCACAACCTTCTGATGACCAGTGAGATGCTCTAACCGTTGAGCTACTGAGACTCGGATGATTTGAACATAGGTTGAATATGTGTACAACGCACAACCTTCTAATGACCAGCGAGATGCTATAACCATTGAGCTACTGAGGCTCAGATGGAGAGCTAAGGTTGCAGATGTGTTCTGGTGACCAGTGAGATTCTCTAACCATTGAGCTACTGAGACTCAGATGGAGAGCTAAGGTTACAAATGTGCACAACCTGTAACCTTCTGATGACTAGTGAGATGCTCTAACCATTGAGCCACTGAGATTCAGATGGAGCTCTAAGGTTGCAAATTTATAATCATATGTGCTTCAGTAGCTCAATGGTTAGAGCATCTCACTGGTCATCAGAAGGTTGTGTCTTTTCGCGGCTTTAAATTTAATTTAAAATTAATTATATCCAGAGCAAATATGCAGTCCACTGGGTCTCAATATTTTCGCGGTATTCTGGGTCACCTGTCGTGATTTCTGTGATCTGTCGTGACGTGTTTGACCTGAGCTGTGACGTGTATGTGACGTGTATGTGACGTAACGTGGGGGGGGGGGGGGGGCTTATTAGAAGGGTGGGGCTTAATAGATGAAATGTAGTAATTAAATTATAACCCTAATTGTTTGTTTTTTCTTTAGATTCTGACCCTGTTACCCGTCCGCAAACTGGATGCAGTAAATCAAATATACATGGTGTATCATTGGTAGTTGGACTGGTGATTGGCTTTCTTGCAGCCTTGGTTATTGCTGCTATTGTGTGGATTATCACGTCGAAACGAAGAAAATTAACGGGTAAGCAAAAGTATATCCTTGTTCGTGTTTTAGATCTGAACTTCGAATATTTTGAATAGCTTGAAAAACGATCCCATTTGGTAAGTTCATTGGCGTAGTAATTTTGAAAAATAATGTCTGTCTGTCTGTCTGTCTGTCTGTTTGTCTGTCTGTCTGTCTGCCTATCTGCGTGCGTGTCTGCGTGCATGCCTGCGTGCCTGTCTGTCTGTCTGTCTGTCTGTCTGTCTGTCTGTCTGTCTGTCTGTCTGTCTGTCTGTCTGTCTGTCTGTCTGTCTGTCTGTCTGTCTGTCTGTCTGTCTGTCTGTCTGTCTGTCTGTCTGTCTGTCTGTCTGTCTGTCTGTCTGTCTGTCTGTCTGTCTGTCTGTCTGTCTGTCTGTCTGTCTGTCTGTCTGTCTGTCTGTCTGTCTGTCTGTCTGCCTGCCTGCCTGCCTGCCTGCCTGCCTGCCTGCCTGCCTGCCTGCCTGCCTGTCTGTCTGTTTGTTTGTTTGTTTGTTTGTTTGTTTGTTTGTTTGTTTGTTTGTTTGTTTGTTTGTTTGTTTGTTTGTTTGTTTGTTTGTTTGTTTGTTTGTTTGTTTGTTTGTTTGTTTGTTTGTTAACCTACTGGCGGAGGAATATGTAGTCTCTCAGTGCCCTCTTGTATCCCACATATAAGCAATGTAGTTTTGTTCTTTCAGATAAAGCTCCTGTGTTACGAAAGGCTACTAACCGAGCCTACAAAACACGCGTCAGTACTATGGACTTAATCAACAGAAACCACGTGGATGGAAAGACTGGTAATAATATTCATACCCTAGAATTATCAGACATGACAGGTAATGTTGATTAAATTAAACCAGGAAATACTTTTACAAAAAATTATTTTAAGTAACTTCCCCTTTTTTCGGGAAAAGTGTTTGCGTTCGGAGGCATTCTCCCCAAATTATAAGCCACTAAATCAGAGGGTCAAAGCGTTGGATAATGAACAGCAAGTTTTTAAGTTACGTGTGGTGTTAAAGGTCAACTCAAGGCAAATTACATTTTTCGCTTTAAGTACGTATCAAAGCACGTAGGATCCGAATTGATATCACGTTTGTCCACGCGTGTAGAATGATACGTTAGGTCGTAGCTTATGTCGTGCACTTTTAACATGAGCCCCTTGCTCGGATTGTTGGGCGATCACATCATGTGCTTGCGACGTTAAATATATCATTACTCATTACTACACGCGTATCGAGATTAGCACCCTCACCGGGCTCCAGATCTTCGGCATGCCGTCACGCATTCAACAACTTTTTCAGCTTCAAAACTGTTTCGCAAAAAGTGGTGAACTTGCGATGCGCGAGAAAGGGAAAATCGCTAGCGGTAATGTGTCAGAACCAAACAAAGTGCTAAAAAGCGGTGCCCTGTTTAGCGTAAAAAATGTCGGGTTAAAAATACCGCAATAAATATGTCGCGTCAAAAATACCGAGTCAAAAATGTCGTGTCAAAATTATTGCGTCAAGAACGTCGAATGCTATTGATTCCACACGAACGAACTAGGCAATGCAAGAGTTATATAATGAAATCTACAACTTCAGCTCATTTGGTTTATTGTTCACACAAGAACTACTGAACTAAACGCTTTTCTACATTTTTAAACGTAAACATAGGTATAATCCCAAGACTTACTACAACAATTATAAGCGCTATTTATAACATAGGCTCAAAGTTTTAAATTTAAACATTATAATCCCAAGACTTACTACAACAACAATTATAAGTGGTTGTGCTAATCCTAACACTGTCCCAAACCCGAACACTAACGGTAATCCTCACTCCAAACGTGCCTAACCCAGTGTGCTATATATATATATATATATATATATATATATACCTGAAGTGTTATCAGATTCTGATCATTGACCAGGCAAACCAATTGAAGACATGTAGACCTGAAGTTTGTATACCTCCAATCTTCCACGCAGAGATGAAAATTCAGCCTCGCTACTTTTAGAATACAATGAAACCTCTATTAAAAGTGCTTATAAGGTGAAAATTAAGTCTGTCTTATTTAAAAGAACACTTAAAATAACAAAGTAACATCTTTTGCAGTTTTTCGTTTCCTTGCTTTATTCTTGAGATATTTCTGGTTGTATTTATATGCAAATTAGACATCTAGATGTCGCACGTACATAACGATTTATCGAAGAAGGTTATCAACCGTTCCAGGGCCATTTGTGGTGGCTGGGCAAAGATGGAGGCCAAGAACAAAATGGCCGGAACAAATGAGCCTGGCACAGGCTGCCAAAAATGCCCCATATAATGCCTCATTTTTTACTCGTACCCAATTTTCACAAAGTTTATTGCGCCTAGTCAGGCTTTGGATTGACTTAGCTTGCAAGATTCAAGATGTCGCTCACGTTAAATGTATTCTTATACTGCGTTCGATATGCTTTGGATAATTCTAACTACAGCGAAATTATCTTCTTTTGCCACCTCAATACTAAAATACTCTTTGACTTTGTTCACAAAGTTTTTCCAATTCGTTTCTCCCGATTAAGAAAACAATTTGATCGCCTCGTGAACTTCGTTGTATGGCAGGGCACAGAGACGACACAACCCATCATTACATATTCTTCCCACGTTTGTTTTTTCCCCGTTTTTTTCGCCAGCTTTTCTCTCATTTTCATTCATTTTGAAGTTGTTTTTAAATTTGCCGCCATCACTTATTTATAATTTCAACTTTTTAAACTAATGCCCAAGAGTTCGCCTGAGCACCTGCCTTGCTTCCACCAATCAGAATACCTAAAGCATCCAATGTGATCTCGACCAATCAGATGTGGTGATGGTTCAGTCTGTGCCAGGGCCATTTGTTCCCGCCATTTTGCTTCTGCCCGCCATCTTGGCGCAGCCCCCACAAATGGCGCTGGGGACGAGGTTGCATGGAAGGTTATATAGCTTTGTTATTATTAAACCAAATTAATTCGACGGAAGCGCGTGGGTGTGTTTCTCTCACAACACCAAACATGTAGATTTTCAAGTAATAGCGTACCGTCGAGCAGCTATTTATAGCCCATAATGCGGACAAACAAACCAAAATTGACTTCCAAATGATTGCAAATGAGCCATTATCTATTGTTCGGACTGCAAGAATTGTGGGTAAAAGCGGCATACTTAAATAGTGACGTCACCACGACGGAGCGCTATTATGTTTGATAATAGCAAAGATATATAATATTCTCCAATGGCTCATTATATACGCTAAGATGTTAATTTGTGACGTCAAGATGTTTAATTTGCTTATCAAACAACCAAGTAAAGCTACAGTAAGAATAAAAAAAATGCAAAATATGTTACTCTGTCATTATTAGTGCTATTTCAAATAAGACAGAGTTGATCATACAAATAAGACGGAGGTTTCTTTTTCCACCCCTTGGTACGAATTAATAAAGCTTTTATTGTCTGTGAAGTGAAAGAGTCAGTCAGAAAATACGGAAAACAACAGATTAACGCTTAATGCAGGATTAGTACCAATCGACTTTTGAAATGTTAGGTTGCCCACTGCCATGGGTTACGCGGAAAACATCACGCTCAAATTTTTTGACTGTCACGCAAAGGCAGCTCACCCAATCAGAAAATCAGAAGCCTAGAACAACGGATTTTGACACCTGATATATAACAAAAGTAATTATGGTTATTAAATGAGCTTTTCTCTAACAATAACGCTGTTTTGTGCGATCAAAGATATTCTAAAAGTTGCGTGGCCTGATTTTCATTTCAGCCATCTTTAAAGAATAGTAGAATCCTTTCCAGTGATTCCAGACAACGTCTTGACCATATGTGGTGCTAGTACCACGAAGATACAAACCATTTAAGTTGGAGTAAAGACAGTTATTGTACCACCAGGCACCTTGACGAACCACAGCACAGTTTCGAGTACTACTCCGGTCATTATCTTTATCTTTAGTGGCAAACTTCATTCCATTGTGCCCAGCATGAAGTGAGTCACCAGCATCACCTTGTAAAGAGAAAGAAATGCACCATGTCCGTGTACACGTTCACATAATCCGATCTAATATATCCAACAAGAGAGAGTGTTCTTTCTCCAATTTCTAAATACAGCCAAGCAGGTTGAAAATACGAGACAAAGCCGCTTGTTGTTTTAACCATAGTTAATAGAACATATACATGGTTTGGAAACTCGTCCAAAGTGATTGTTCAATGTTTTTGTTCAAGGTTATGGAAATTTGTGCAATTTCACGGTATTGTATTTTCTGTATAGTGAAGCAGTCATCCAATAGCAACTATCGTTTTTTTTGCTTCATCGTCACGTGTCCATACAATTTACTTCCATATAAGGATCTCCATTGTCAGTTCAATATGACCATCCTTCATGTTGAAAGAAAATAGAGCTTCCAAACCATGTATATGCTCTATTAACTATGTTTTAACCACACTGACGAGTGTTGAATATAACTTCTCAAACGAATCAATATTTTAAGACAAAATCGACCAAAAGTTTGCTAAATTTGACCGTAATATTCCTCCGATTTCTAAATACTGATTAAATACATATTTCTTTAAAAAATTTTCTCATAAATTATTAATGAGTTGTAAAATAATCAGATCTGAATCTCCTTTTAAGGTGGCTCCATACAGTTTCTTGAAAAGTGGAAAGTCCAAAACACGTGAATAAATAGTTCGGAAAAAGAATAAACCTAAATGTTATGCGTAGTTAAACAGTCTGACAATCAAAAACTGTTACCAAATAAATAGCAACCGTTGTTGCTATGGCAACAATGACGTTTCAAAATGACTGCCAATTACCCTTAAAACTAATTTAATTGGAAAAAAACTTTGGTGACCCCCAATTTTTTTTTCATTAAAACTTTTCTTGAAGTATGAGTAATCAATAGGCCGATTTAAAAAGAATTCTGTTCAACGAATAATTTTTTTTTCCGGAAAAATCATGTTTGTTAATTTTTAAAAAAGTTGGATCTACAGAATTTTTTTAAATCGATCTATTGATTACTCTTTACTTGGTACTACTATTTATTTGGAGCAGTTTTTTATTGTCAGAATGTTTAACTGTGAATAACATTTAGTTTTATTCTTTTTCCGAATTGTTTATGCACGTGTTTTGGACTCTCAAACTTGTATTTTCTATTTTTCAAGAAACTGTATGGAGCCACCTTAATGTACGTGATTTACATATCAAAGTAAAAACTGTAGTGTTCGCAAGCAAATTACTCGACACTCTTGTAAGTCAAAGTAGTGTGACGTTTCTCTCTGACGAAGGACCTTCGCTCGAATCACATAATCTACGTTCCATATTTCGGTAGTATACCAAACCTTACTATATTTCAACTCTTGTAAGTCATTCTAGTCAATCACATACACACATCAGCACAATAATCGGATCCGATTAATCAGATCGTGTGAACGTGCTATAACAAGACATTTACCATTTTGTACAATAGCCAAAATCTTCGCGAGACAAGTTTCTACAATCGTCGCACACAGTAGAAAGCAATTCTTCTGCAATACTGCAATTGTGGCGACTTGTCTTGCACAAAGTTGACCAAGCGTACGACACGTTTCAATTTTTTAATACGCAACTACAAACAAATATCTTTGTACCTTGTTAATAACTTTCTCAAATAAAACGTTTCTCACCTGAATAACCTGTTACTGTCAACTTATATAGGTCCGTTTCATTAGCCATGGCAAATGTGCTGTACTTAGCGTAACGTGTCTCGTTTTCAAAATCTTCCAGATCAACTCTCAAAACATCTTGACCACTCTTTGACAAACGATTTATCTTGTCCAGTCCAGTCCACAGCGACACCGGGAGATTTCCTGGTGGGGCCTGAGGATCTGTACCTTGTGGGCCCCAAGAATTTGTGACTGGTGGGACCAAATAATTTGTAGACGCCTAGCTGGTTGGCCCCAATAATTTTAAAACACTGCAGCCTTAAAACTTGAAGTGCAATTTAGATTAAAGAATATTGCATGCAGTTCGATAGCGTTTCGAGCTAAGGCTCTTTATCAAAGAAACGTACAGCTCAATTCGATTTATAGAACCTTTAGTGTTGCGATATTTTTTTACAATGCAAGGTTACCTAAGCAGGACATTAATTTTATTGTATTTTATAAATTTAAGTATATATCTACATAATAAATAAAATCATATCGGACCTTGCGTTCGTTGTTCAAAAAAATCCAACAAGAAAAGTTTAAAATAAACTGTATTGCGCATGCGTTGTGCGAATGTCGGGTCTACAGTCATCGTACCGAAACATCCAGTGCGTTCGAAAAGTAGATTTTTCTTCACCAAAGCAAAAACTTTATTGAATTTCAAAGCAGGTGAGTTGAAGTGAGGGGGGCTCTTGCTGGTGTCGCAGTTTGCACACCCTCTCTGGTGGGCGTGATATCCTAACAATTCTAATTTTCTGGAATTTCAAACTGCTGGAAATAACTCCGCCTATATACTAAGACTGAACTTCTATGTTCAACTACCAAAATATATTACCTGTGCAGTTTGTTCCATTTCCAATAAAACCGCGATTACATGTGCAAGTATAAGAACCAGCGGTATTGTTGCAAGTTGCATTTTGGTAACAGGGTCGAGGCTGCATTCGTCAATGTCTAAAATTAAAAACAAATCATTAGAACATGAAATAGAATCTCAAATAAAACTCGTTATACCGTATGAATAAAATTTAAGATCGACTATATAAGAGAATTTATAGCGACAATATTAGGGTAGTGTAGAAAAGAGTAGGATAAGAGAGAATAGGTTAAGGTAAGCTAGGATAGAGTACACCACCAGACTAGACTAGACTAGAGTCACTAGGCTAGACCAGACTAGACTAGAGTGGAATGGGTTGGGATAGAATAGGATGGAAGGGGATGGGAAAAAATGGAGTAGAGTAGGGTAGGGTAGGGTAGGGTAGGGTAGAGTAGAGTAGAGTAGAGTAGAGTAGAGTAGAGTAGAGTAGAGTAGAGTAGAGTAGAGTAGAGTAGAGTAGAGTAGAGTAGAGTAGAGTAGAGTAGAGTAGAGTAGAGTAGAGTAGAGTAGAGTAGAGTAGAGTAGAGTAGAGTAGAGTAGAGTAGAGTAGAGTAGAGTAGAGTAGAGTAGAGTAGAGTAGAGTAGAGTAGAGTAGAGTAGAGTAGAGTAGAGTAGAGTAGAGTAGAGTAGAGTAGAGTAGAGTAGAGTAGAGTAGAGTAGAGTAGAGTAGAGTAGAGTAGAGTAGAGTAGAGTAGAGTAGAGTAGAGTAGAGTAGAGTAGAGTAGAGTAGAGTAGAGTAGAGTAGAGTAGAGTAGAGTAGAGTAGAGTAGAGTAGAGTAGAGTAGAGTAGAGTAGAGTAGAGTAGAGTAGAGTAGAGTAGAGTAGAGTAGAGTAGAGTAGAGTAGAGTAGAGTAGAGTAGAGTAGAGTAGAGTAGAGTAGAGTAGAGTAGAGTAGAGTAGAGTAGAGTAGAGTAGAGTAGAGTAGAGTAGAGTAGAGTAGAGTAGAGTAGAGTAGAGTAGAGTAGAGTAGAGTAGAGTAGAGTAGAGTAGAGTAGAGTAGAGTAGAGTAGAGTAGAGTAGAGTAGAGTAGAGTAGAGTAGAGTAGAGTAGAGTAGAGTAGAGTAGAGTAGAGTAGAGTAGAGTAGAGTAGAGTAGAGTAGAGTAGAGTAGAGTAGAGTAGAGTAGAGTAGAGTAGAGTAGAGTAGAGTAGAGTAGAGTAGAGTAGAGTAGAGTAGAGTAGAGTAGAGTAGAGTAGAGTAGAGTAGAGTAGAGTAGAGTAGAGTAGAGTAGAGTAGAGTAGAGTAGAGTAGAGTAGAGTAGAGTAGAGTAGAGTAGAGTAGAGTAGAGTAGAGTAGAGTAGAGTAGAGTAGAGTAGAGTAGAGTAGAGTAGAGTAGAGTAGAGTAGAGTAGAGTAGAGTAGAGTAGAGTAGAGTAGAGTAGAGTAGAGTAGAGTAGAGTAGAGTAGAGTAGAGTAGAGTAGAGTAGAGTAGAGTAGAGTAGAGTAGAGTAGAGTAGAGTAGAGTAGAGTAGAGTAGAGTAGAGTAGAGTAGAGTAGAGTAGAGTAGAGTAGAGTAGAGTAGAGTAGAGTAGAACAGATAAAAGTAGAGAATGAAAAGACGCGCACAGTGAATTGAAGAAGAGTTGAAGAACCTACCACGAGTAAGAACATACTGTGTCTGTTCACATGCATCCGATGATTCGGAACAAGTGGCCAAAGTGGAAACGATCACAAATACCAGTATCTAAATAGCAAGTCGTCTTGGAAAAACGCCTTGATTACGTTTTTCAAACGGCATTGCGGCCTTTTACAATTTTTTGCCGTATTACGGTTCAAAATATCTCTTAATGTCTCCCACAGTAACCGTCCGTCGAAAGTTCGAGATTCTTCGCCAAATTCACAATCGGATTCTGAAATGAAATTCAAAATATTAGTTCTTTAATTTATTCCAGTCTGTCTATTTACTCAAATGTTTGGGATTTTACAATATGCTACCATATGGACTTTGTTTTGTGTTGTATTTTTTTAGATTGTTATTGAAAAAAATATAGTTTGCTTAAAGTTACCTTATATACCTTTATGTGTGTCTCCAGTCTAAAGAAGATACCTTAATTTCCGCATTATAATAAAACTTATAAAATTTGCAATTAGAACATGCAAATAAATTTTAATTTTACTAAAGGAACGATTTTTTCACAATCCGCCTCTAGACGAATGTCGAGATCGACTTTCACACGCTTTAACTCAAAGTGGTTTTTATTACACGCGCAATATACTTTTGATAGTGTTAGTATACACTATCGGGGTTTTCTATAAGAAGTCCCGCGAAATTCTGCTTCAGTGTGAACCTTATTCAAATTCATATACTCTCTTCTTCGCTATTGTGCGAACGTAGCCCTGGTGGGACCCAGATCAATCTAAATTTTAAAGTTTAAAGTAAGCGGTTCTATACTTTGAAACATTATTTTATAAATGTCAACTATAGTGATAGAAGAACTTACATTATTAGTATTGCTCCATAGAAAACCAGTCTTCGTTCCTCAAAAACACTTTTCGTTATGGTAATTTAGCTAAACACTTATGGCTTTTAAGTGGCGTTTTGTAGTAATTATCCTATTTCCTGCTCATAAATATTTGAAAAGGCAGACTGAGCATGTTTCATAAAATTGACTATAGTTCGCAAATACTGCTTCAAATTTATTGTAACATATTTAAAAAGTTGACATAAAATGATTAAATTAAACACTAAATAGAATAGAGAATACATTTGGTTATCTTCCGTACACAATAAATGTAGATGGAGTGAAAATACAAAGCCAACGTATGCATGTACATAAAAGTTGTTTTGTAAATATCAGTTTTTAAAAGTGAAGTGCAATGCAATTTTTTTTATTTATTATAATAAGTGAGAGTTAATTACCGAGAACCGACGCTTTTAGCCAAATACAGCCCGAGGGGTTTATTTGGATAAAAGCCGAAGTTCGAGGTAATTAACTGACTTATTTAATAGTTGAGGAGGTTTTCGAAAAAACATATAATTAGTATATATTGCCCTGTTGACCAGGGCAATATCTATATACAGCGCATTGAATTTTTAATTACCGGTTCTCTTGGGATATATCGTAGATACAGCTCTAGAAAGAACAAAGAAAATCGACTCAACTATTAAATAAACTATATGATAGCGTAAAGTAGCTGACAATAACAATAATAATAACAATAATAGCTGTAAAGTAGTGAAAATAACTTAAAGATATAGATAGTAATGTTTTTGTAATTGGAAATCTTGTCAAATTCAAAATTGCGCGTTGTTGGAAATGCCTTCGGAAAATGTCACGTTTAAAAGCTTATATTTCTTGAAATACACTGAATTTCTCAACAACATTTATTTTACTTACTTTATAATCTACTTTAAGTTTTCGTGTCGATTTGTGTCTAGGGCACATTTTATAAAATGTATAACATAATAAATACAAAAGACAAATATAATTAATATTGTTTTATTTGATTTTACTACCTCCGCCAGAAGGTTGTGTTTTTACTTCTGTTTCTCTGTCTGTTACTAAGATATCTCAAAAAGCATTGAACCAATTTCGATGTAACTTTGCGAAACGTTTGCCCACGGACCAATAACCAACTCATTAAGTTTTCGTTTAATTTAATTTAGTTGAGAATTGGATAAAAAATTTTATAACAATCTGACGGAAGATTCTCCTTGTAAAAGCAGTGAATAAATATATATACTTAATTGTTCTCATTGTCATTAATATATTCTGCGAACTTTTAAGTGAATATTTAGCTGAATAGACACATACAATAAACCAGCTGTGCACTGAAAGAACGCAAAGTCCGTTATTTCTTCTGTTTCTTCTAAAAACGAGTGCAATGAAGGACTTTATTCATACATGCGTAGATCTGGCAAGCTAGCCTGATTAGCGTGGCTCGTTTCTCCTAATGGCCCGCTGGTGGCAATATGCCATCTCTGCATGAGTACCTTCTAATGTGTTTATACTAAGGGAAAACGTCCAGAACATTTACACTACACCTTTTTCAGGTCAAATTCAGAAACTTCTAAACGAATTTCAGAACTTTCCAAGTGAATTTCAGATAATTCAAGTGAATTTCATAAATTTCCAAATGATATTCAGATTTTCCAAATGATATTCAGACATTTCCAAATGATATTCAGACATTCCAAATGAATTTAATTTCATACATTTCCAAATGATATTCAGACATTTCCAAATGAATTTCAGACATTTCCAAAATGAAGCGAGAGGCTAAAGTTCGCTTGAACAGTAAATATTTCGGATCAGCTGAGGGAACACATACAGCTTTTGCCCTGCATTACTCAATAAAAAACATTAAATTGCACTCATTGAAATAAAAATAGCACTGTATGTAATAAATGCTATTGCTGTTACAGAAGCGTTATTGAATGTCGATAAAGTGCTATTGTTATTTCAACGAGTACAATTGAATGTTTTTTACTGAGTAATGCAGGGCAAAAGGTGTATGTGTTCCCTCTGATCCGAACTGTTTGCTTAATGTATTATCATACGAGATATAAAATATTAACGTGTCTAATAAACATGACATTTAAGACACTTTCGTGCGCATTGTTGTGGAACAACTTTATCTTTTTCATGCGTCTATAGGGTCTGTTCTTCCTGATCCCGGTATACCATGATGTCCCACTGTACCAGAATCTCGTCTTGTCGATAATTTACTTTTATTTTCCAAGTTACGTTTATATGGAGACCGCGGGACGTACCGCAGGTGGTCAGGTGGGACAAATGACCCGCGGTAGACCGGGATGACGTTTACTGAACTGCAATGCTTGTAACTTTGAATATTACGGTCAGAATGTCGTCCACACGAAATTACGTCTATAATCTAAGTATAATTAGGATGAGTTTTTCCTCTTTTGCTCCACTTCCTTAAATTCCCGCGCTTTTTGACCCGGGATGAAATTCATCTCGGTCAACCGGGACGGACACTTTTTTTGCTCCATATAAACCCGGAATGAAATTTATCCCCGGCCAGGGCGACATCCCCGGTATACTGAGATCATATAAACTGTAAAAACAGGGGTGTTCAAACAACACACTATACACGCGTGCTATATTCCTTCAAGTGCCTATAAAACGAAAATTAAATTTGCGTTATTTAAAAGAACACTTAAAATGATAGAGTAACATATTTTGCAGCTTTTGGTTTCCTTGCTTGGTTTTTGAGATATTTCAGTTTGTTTGATATGCAAATTTAACTTATAAGATAACTTTACGTCACTCTTTGCATAATGACTTATCGCAAAACATTATATATCTTTGCTATTAATGTCAAACAAAAACACTTAAAATTTACAGACACTGTTGTAGGAGAAACACTCGCACATGGTTCCTAATTCGCCAAGTGCTTTTGTTCGATAATAACAAAGATATAGAACACTTTGCGATAACTCATTATGCAAACTGGGACGAAAAGTTATCTTATAAGTCAAATTCGCATATCAAACAAACTGAAATATCTCAAAAACGAAGCATGGAAACGAAAATCTACAAAACATGTTATATTGTCATTTTAAGTGTTCTTTCAAGTAAGGCAAACTTAATTTTCGTTTCATAAGCATTTTAAGTGTGTTGAATCATGGATAGTAAGATGAGTGGATTGGAAACTAATAGTCACGTGAGGTGTTTCCAGGCCGCCGATTGGCTGAAAAGTGAGTACGCTTGTTTTACTGAGGTTTTTAGTGAACCTTTCTTCAAATTCTTCATATCCTCACATTCAGATGACTATGTTGACGTTTCAAATTATTTTATCGCCTTACAAACCTGCCTAAGCCACAATCTAGCGTTCGGGGTAAGCGTTGTAGATCTTTGTTTTGATGATTCCTGTGTTGTTTTGAAGAAACTGGCGTCCCCAAATTGTGCTTTGTTTTGCTCGGAATTTGGGATGCATATTTTAACTAGTAAACCTTGATATCTTCTTTTAAAATGAGTAAGAATAGACGGGCATTTTGTCGTATTGTGGCTTTGTCGTATTTACAGACAATTCGATTATCATTTTAGGCTGTATTAATCCCAAACTTTGAATATACTCGGGTTTTTTAAGCTTGTCAATTGCAACCAGGTTGTTATGCTCACGCCATCAAGTTTCCAATCCAGTCTTTTTACTATCCATGGTTGAATCGACACTCACACGCGTGCTTACGTGTTAAACTACAGTACCGTTAAAACAAGTAGTTTAAAAAAAAACACAGCGCGCGTGCTGTTTTAGAGAAATGTGTTAACACAATCACGCGTGCTCGCGTGTAAAAACGACACTGTTGGGAAAACCAAGGATTTTAAAACAACACGCTGTGCGCGTGTTAATTTACAACAATGTAATACCTTGACAAAAACACGCGTACTTGCGTGTTAAAACCAGGTGCGCCGGAAGCTACGTAAGGCGGCGGGAGCAGCCATATAAAAAGGGCACTTTTTCTCAGCATTAATTTTTGCACGTGGGAAATAATGTGCGCCAATTTTGCTCTATAGCATAAAATAACCAAAAAGCATAACGGTATAATATAAGGAATGACAATGTATTGAGAAAGAAAATTCAACGACTGAATTGTACATATTGATGTTACATCCCTACTTACATTTAAGAAAACATGGCAACTTTAATGAATCAGAAAACACCTGCCAAGTGAAAAAAGTCAGAACGAGGTTGAGCTGTGTCTTGTGCCCAGGGCCTTTTTGAAATTGGTAAGGTGCGAAAAGGTTCTGGCATCAGCTGTTGGATTCGGCATTTTTATTGCTTGCTTGTCTTTCTTAAACATTCCTCGTGAAACATATTTATGCATAGTTTTGTGCCAGTTATGATGCCAACGGGACTGAATAGGGCCGCCATTACAATGAACTTCTCAGTCCCACGGGGCTGCATTACTCAGAATGATTTTGCATACTAAACTAAATTGCTAATTTATTACACCCAGTATTTTTGGGTGCTGTGACTAGCCGATGGCAGGGCTTTTTCCCACCCTCCAAATCTCAAAAACGCCCTGAGAACGAGGTTGGACACAGCAAACCTAAGGCAAAATTAGTTTGCTGCTTCTGCATAATAAGTTAGCTTGTGAGACATTTGAGGTATTAATACAAAAGTCATTTAATACGATAATAGAAATGGCAATTCCTGTAGAAAACATTCCTCTTACGTGAAAGGGCAATTGGTTGCCCCCGTGCTGCCCCCGCGCTGTGAGGGCAAGGGGGCAGCTGCCCCCGTGGCTCCGGCGCCCCTGGGCAGAGATAAGCGGTCTCTGAGTGCCTTCGAGTGTGTTTACACTTACGGCAAACGTCTAGAACATTTACACTGGACTATTATATTTGCCATTACAAAACAGCTGTGAATATAGATTGGCTAAAAACCTTGTTTCGAACTAATAAAGACACATGGCTGACCCGCGCGACGTCACAGGTGACATTGGGCCAAGGTGGTCATAAAATACGCTTGGATGCTGAGTGATTTTTATTTGAAATATAAAGCTAGATGGAAAACTTAGGTTTTTCTACGTTTTTAAAGATCTAAAACTACTCGGAATATACCGGAATAAAGCCGGAAAAATTTCTCACTGTCGTCGGAAGTATAGATGTCCGAAGTTTTTAAAAGCTTAAAGTTCTTGAACTACACCGAATTTATCAACCGAAAACTTTACTTTTGAACGACATAGCTAGCCTAAGCATAGATAAAGCATAGCCAAGCAGGTCTAAGCATAGATAAAGCATAGCCAAGCTAGCGTAGTTAAGCAGGTCTATGTAAATCAAGGCCTTGTTACACGTCACACAAATCCTGATACATAATGTTCGGGTTATTATAAGTAATACCATGATATGAGGGAAATTAGTGATTAAATGTCCCCGAAGCCGAGGGAGGTTTGTGGAATTCCCGAGGGCGAAGCCCGAGGGCGAAGCCCGAGGGAATTCCACAAACCTCCCGAGGGTGAGGGACATTTAATCACTAATTTCCCGATATATCATGGTATTAGTTTGTAATACCATGATTAATGAGGAAATAGCATTTGAATTGTAAGGACTCGCTTGGGAATAAAGCCATCAAAAATTGATGAATACATGTGTATAAATATGAGGCACATTGGATATCGATTCAAAGTGAGTAAGGCAGGCGAGATCATGGCAGAGAACCGTTTTGCATTTGTCACAGAAAAGGATGTTCAGAATGTCCGAGGAAATAGAACACCTTTGAATACTAAAAAACACACCATGTGGAGCAGAAACGTTTATAGACAGTGGGCAGAAGCGAGGAATAAGGAGTTCAATGAGTTTGTTGCAGAGGATGAAGAATTCAGACGTGTGCCAGATTTGGATTGTCTAACCATAAGGGACATAAACTACTGGCTGAGCAGATTTGCCGTGGAAGTAAGGAAGAAAGATCGAGGTGAATACCGTCATGAAGTGTTATACAGTCTGTTCTGTGGTCTTAATCGAACTGTGGAGTCGCTTCATCCAAACAAGAATTTGTTTCGCTCGGCGGAGTTTAAACCTCTACAACAAGCTCTTGATGGAAAATTGTGTACTATATCTTAACTTAAACATGTATAATAAAGTCATTATTTTGTTGTGTGAGACGTTTATTTGTTTGGAAACTACTCATGCATACAAATTAGGGAAAATTTCTAATTTTTTCCCGTTTTGGAGGAAAAATTAGAAATTTTCCCTAATTTGTATGCATGAGTAGTTTTCAAACAAATAAACGTGGGGAATTTAGCGATTAAATTTCCCTAAGAGAACAAAAGAATCCGAGGCGATCATGGTATTACTTGAAGTACCCGCCACATTAGCGTATCGCAGGCTGCGGCTTCGGTGGCCGAAGGGAACCCGAGCGCGTTCCGAGAATTTGAAATAATGGCGGAAGGAAGAAAAATAGGAGGGGAGTGAAACATCAGAGATTTTGTAAGATGAATGATGCTAGGAACATTTCTAATTATGGTCGATGTACATGTATGATGTCACTATCCAAACTGTGAAATAAAAGCAGTCTGCTGCAAGGTCAGTGTTGAAATACAAGTCGAAATATAGCAAGGTTGGTGTACTGCCGAAACATGAAACGTAATGTCTAACGTTTTGACTTGTGACACCCTCTCCCTGTGCTGAATAAAATCCCCACAGAGGGGTCTTGAAATTGATGCAATGCCCCACCCATGGGAATTTAAAGAAGCAGATGTTTATATTGTCAGACAACTGAAGCGGCCATGACCATCCATATTATTAAACATAAACATATATTTATAAAATAAAGGTCAAAAACTACTTTCAAACGTCTCAACTAATAAGTTGTCAAAGCCTTTTTCCTGAAGCCAGGAAGCCACAAACGGCACATCATTCCCCTCAAACTCCTGTAAATCCACCGTGATTGATCGCAATCACAATGTGCATAGACATGCGACATTTTTGGCGCTTGTGAGTCAGTGGTATTTTTATGGCAAAAATAAATATATCGTAGTTTTATATGAAAAAGCTAGAGAAGTGGATGAGCATGCATTAGTATGAAATATGTGGTGTGCCTTTATAAAAGATAGAATTTTCGTAATTGAGTATAGACTTACAGTACTTACTTTTGCCAGGTTACTTTTCAAGAAAATAACAGGCAAGTATATACTATTTAATCTGGTAGGCACTTCAACAAATTCCCCACCCCGGGGACAACCTGGAGAGGCAAATGCCCAACCCTGGGAACAGGTTAATCGTCAAATGCCCAACCCTGGGAACAGGTTAATCGTCAAATGCCCATCAAATGCCCGGGGGGGGGGGGATGGTCACGCTTGGACTTGATTGAGACATTACCGTGGGTGCCAGAGGTTTTTCGACGCTCATGAGGGATAACAGGGACACATGAAGAAGCCGGCGGTAAAGTGGTAGCGGCCAATTCGCTCCAATCGTTCAAAACATGAAACATGTACATTCTATGTTTGACTTCTGGGTCATGAATTGTAATTTCTGGCAACTTATAAACAATTGATTACTGACATGTTGACAGATCAGGGGCTACGAGCATAGCTAGATTTCAAAACCCAAATAACGCATCACCATTGGTCAATACTACATCACGTGACGGTTGTTTCACTCCCCTCCTTTTCTCTTCCCTCCTTTTCTCTTCCTTCCTTTTCTCTAATTCGCTCCTTTTCTCGTCCCTCCTTTTCTCTTCCTCCTTTTCTCTTCCGTCCTTTTCTCTTCCCTCGTTTTCTCTTCCTTCCTTTTCTCTTCCTTCCTTTTCTCTTCCCTCGTTTTCTCTTCCTTCCTTTTCTCTTCCTTCCTTTTCTCTTCCCTGCTTTTCTCTTCCCTCCTTTTCTCTTCCTTCCTTTTCTCTTCCTTCCTTTTCTCTTCCCTCCTTTTCTCTTCCCTCCTTTTCTCTTCCTTCCTTTTCGCTTCCCTCCTTTTCTCTTCCCTCTTTTATCTGCCCTCATAAATGCTTTGCGTTCCTTTGGCCACTGCAACCTCGTACCCAGGGTATTATCTCCAGGGAGCAGCGTGACTACATTGGGGGGGGGGGGGGGGGGGAGTGGAGATAATGCCCTGGGTACGAGGTTGTGGCCACCCACCACCGTAGCCCACTCCTGTGCAGGTTGTCCTCACCCCTATTATGATGATAATATTTTATTGCATATTTATGTTGTATAGATAGTAATAATCATAATAACACCAACTAATTAAAATAACTAATTCCCAACCCCTAACCCCTACCTCTACTGACCCAACCCTAAACATAAGCAGAACCCCCGCCAACAGTGGTGGACACTTCACGAAATATTGGGGGAGGTGAAGCCGCTGAAACTCTGAAAGAGTTGTGTGAAAATTATAAGTTATTTGAAGGCTTTAATCACATAGAAGTAGCTTACTCAAGCTATGACACGAATTACAGTATAATTCTATTTAATCATAGTGGCTCAATATAATGCCAGGAAATAGCTTTCTTCAAGGTCTTTTTTAAATTGACCTGAAATTTTACTAACTTGCGCACAGTTTCGTGGATGTTGCAACGCCGCCTGCAGGTACACTGTTCTTTGCTGTTTTAACTCATTCCTATCTGAGGGCTTTCCCAGAGGTGAATAAAATCGTCTTGTGTTAGCCAGAATAAAATACTAAAGACCGATTCAGACAGGAAAGAGTTAATACGGGTACAATAATATTTGAAGTATAGTTCGCGGACTTAGTTGACTATGCATTTGAATTTACTAGCATTTCAATAAGTTCAACTGTGGCACGACGTGTGAAACCATCAGCTTCAGCAGTCTGAACTCTGAATTTGAGCTTTTGATGTTTTGATAAGCTCTGCTGTGTAAACATGTCATTAACTAAAGGTATGAATCACTATAAAAGCCGAAAATGCATTGGTTTGGCTGGTTTGTTGGTTTTTTTTATTTGAAACAGTTACGGGGCGATATTTTGATGTTTGAAACCAGTCCCGCTTTATCACGATCGTAAAAAAATGCTACCATTTAGTTACTAAGCTAATGAGCTATCCTTGAAATTTTAATATGGAAATTATTGACTGCGTGGCCTCCCCCCTCGCACCCCCTAATGTCCACCACTGCCTGGCAACCCTAAATCTAACCACAACCCCCCGGTGACAGTCAGGCCTCTCAGACCGCAACCACAACACCCCTACTGTTTTTTTTGTTATATGTTTTTAGTTCAATCAAAGTCATTCAAAATATGGTTTGGAAACTCAGCAAAGTCTTTGTTCTATCTTTTTGTTGGCCTTTATGCATTTTTGTGCACGGTAGAATTAAAGTGCATATAAACCATCCACAGTTTTTAATTGGATAGAGCATGCGAAAAGAGCTGATAAGTTGTTTTACAATTTTCGATTTGGTCCATTTTTTCCCCAAAATATTTCAATCTAAAGATTGCCAATTGAATAAAAAAGCCGTGCGTCATTATTCTTAAAAGGGGCCTGAGTCAGGATCGATTAGATTTGACACAACAAGGAAAACATAGACGTTTAGACCAAAGAGATGCCAAAAACGACATGTATTTATAAGAAAAGTCGCTATGTCAAACTCGGACTCTGATGAGTACGAAAGTCTATCTTCTGCTTCCGAGTGTATATTCGAAGAAGAACGTGATGCATCGGTTCCTGGTGTCCAGGCCCTTAAAGCATTGCAAACATTCTCGGCAATTTATCGCTGGAAGTGCAAGATTGGGCTGTTTCGAAGTAGATATCTCGGAAACGAATGGATTAAATTCTTTTCGCAATCTCTATACAAAGAACTAAAAACTGTGGAAGGTTTATATGCACTACCGAGTCAAGTTTGAGGTTTTCCTGATCAATTAATTTTACGGTTTGAACCCTCCACTATCTCGACGTGGCGAATTTAACCCCTTCCGCTCGCTGCACTCTCCCGCCCTGTGAGGAGTAAAATTGTCTGGCATTAGTAATAGTAAAATAATTAACAATCGAAGTATAGTAAGGTTAGATATACTGCCGAAACTGAGAAAACGGGAGTCTAACGTTTTGAGCGAAGGCCCTTCGTCAGAGAGAAACGTCGAGTGTATACAAACAACGAGCTTATACAAAAAAGAAAATCATGTGACTAAAATAAGCCAATAAGATAAAAATAACAATAACAAATTAATAATGAGATGCGAAAGACATTTGCTATTCCTACCGGCGATGAGCAAAAAAGGAGGGGGTGTGAAAAGGATGAGCGAGAGTAAAAAATAAATAAATGAATTAAGTGAAACCACTATCTATGTCGCTCTTGCTAAACAAAAACAGCATCTTCAGAAGTGTTAAATAAAAGAAAAAATATAGATAAAGTGAAAACAAAATAAAGTGAAAACTCTGTTTTTATGTCCGCCCTTGCTAAACAAAAACAGCGTCTTCAGAAGTGTTAAATAAATGAAAAACGTTCGTTGAGTCCGTGAGCATGAATGGCACGCTACTTTTATTTCACTAATTGTAAGATCTGATAACTTCTTCAGTTTGTTCTCGACTCAACCCGTTCCTGTCGGTAGAGTTTCCCTGTGCTGAGTAAAATAGTTTTCTGTTTACCAAATTCAAATTGTTTTGCGTTAGCCAAAGTAGAATACTTAATATGTTGTAGTGCATGTGGTACGTTTATGAGCTTGGTGTAATGTAACAGATGTTTGATAGGCGTCCGTCAAGCTCAAATACTCAGAAAATACTTCCAGCTCCAGACAGGGATCGAACCTGAAACCTTCGAATGATTGAGCTCTAATCATTGAGCTACTGAGTCTCAGATGATTTGAACGTAGATTGAATATGTGTGCAATCCACAACCTTCTGATGACCAGTGAGATGCTCTAACCATTGAGCTACTGAGACTCAGATGATTTGAACGTAGATTGAATATGTGTACAACCTTCTGATCACCAGTGAGATGCTATAACCATTGAGCTACTGAGGCTCAAATGCAGAGCTAAGGTTGCAGATGTGTTGTGGTGACCAGTGAGATTCTCTAACCATTGAGCTACTGAGATTCAGATGGAGAGCTAAGGTTACAAATGTGCACAACCTGTAACCTTCTGATGACTAGTGAGATGCTCTAACCATTGAGCCACTGAGATTCAGATGGAGCTCTAAGGTTGCAAATTATAATCATATGTGCTTCAGTAGCTCAATGGTTAGAGCATCTCACTTGTCATCAGAAGGTTGTGTCTTTTCGCGGCTTTAAATCCCACTTTATTAAAATTAATTATATCCAGAGCAAATATCCAGTCCACTGGGTCTCAATATTTTCGCGGTATTCTGTGTTACCTGACGTGATTTCTGTGATCTGTCGTGACGTGATTTGACCTGAGCTGTGACGTGATATGTGACGTGACGTGGGGGGGGGGGGGGGGGGCTTAATAGATGAAATGCAGTAATTAAATTATGACCCTAATTGTTTGTTTTTTCTTTAGATTCTGACCCTGTTACCCGTCCGGAAACTGGATGCAGTAAATCAAATATACATGGTGTATCATTGGTAGTTGGACTGGTGATTGGCTTTCTTGCAGCCGTTGTTATTGCTGCTATTGTGTGGATTATCACGTCGAAACGAAGAAAATTAACGGGTAAGCAAAAATATATCCTTGTTCGTGTTTTAGATCTGAACTGCGAATGTTTTGAATAGGTTGAAAAACGATCCCATTTGGTAACTTCGTTGGCGTAGTAATTTTGAAAAATAATGTTATCTAACCAAGAAAATCGAAGCTAAAGTTTATGTAAATCACGAGGATTCTTTATCAGATTAATGAGAGTGTCTGTCTGTCTGTCTGTCTGTCTGTCTGTCTGTCTGTCTGTCTGTCTGTCTGTCTGTCTGTCTGTCTGCCTGCCTGCCTACCTGCGTGCCTGTCTGCGTGCCTGCCTGCCTGTCTGCCTGCGTGTCTGTCTCTGTTTGTTTGTTTGTCTGTCTGTCTGTCTGTCTGTCTGTCTGTCTGTCTGTCTGTCTCTCTGTCTGTCTGTCTGTCTGTCTGTTTGTTTGTTTGTTTGTTTGTTTGTTTGTTTGTTTGTTTGTTTGTTTGTTTGTTTGTTTGTTTGTTTGTTTGTTTGTTTGTTTGTTTGTTTGTTTGTTAACCCACTGGCGGAGGTATATGCAGTCTCTCAGTGCCCTCTTGTATCCCACATATAAGCAACGTAGTTTTGTTCTTTCAGATAAAGCTCCTGTATTACGAAAGGCTACTAACCGAGCCTACAAAACACGCGTCAGTACTATGGACTTAATCAACAGAAACCACGTGAATGGAAAGACTGGTAATAATATTCATACCCTAGAATTATCAGCCATGACAGGTAATGTTGATTAAATTAAACCAGGAAATACTTTTACAAAAAATAATTTTTAGTAACTTCCCCTTTTTTCGGGAAAAGTGTTTGCGTTCCGAGGCATTCCCCCCAAATTATAAGCCACTAAATCAGAGGGTGAAAGCGTTGGATAATGAACAGTAAGTTTTTAAGTTACGTGTGGTGGTAAAGGTCAACTCAAGGCAAATTACATTTTTCGCTTTATATACATATCAAAGCACGTAGGATCCGAATATGATATCACGTTTGTCCACGCGTGTAAAATGATACGTTAGGTCGTAGCTTATGTCGTGCACTTTTAACATGAGCCCCTGGCTCGGATGGTTGGGCGATCACATCCTGTGCTTGCGACGTTAAATAAATCATTACTCATTACTGCACGCGTGTCGAGATTAGCAACCTCACCGGGCTCCAGATCTTCCGCATGCCGTTACGCATTCAACAACCTTTTCAGCTTCAAAACTGCTTCGCTAAAAGTGGTGAACTTGCGATGCGCGTGAAAGGGAAAATCGCTAGCGGCGATGTGTCAGAACCAAACAAAGTGCTAAAAAGCGGTGCCCTGTTTAGCGTCAAAAATGTCCGGTTAAAAATACCGCAATGAATATGTTGCGTCAAAAATACCGCGTCAAAAATGTCGTGTCAAAATTATTGCGTCAAGAACGTCGAATGCTATTGATTCCGCACGAACGAACTAGGCAATGCAAGAGTTATATAATTAAATCTACAACTTCAGCTCATTAGTTTTATTGTTCACACAAGAAATACTGAAGTAAACGCTTTTCTACATTTTTAAACGTAAACATAGGTAAAATCCCAAGACTTACTACAACAATTATAAGCGCTATTTATAACATAGACTCAAAGTTTTTAATTTAAACATTATAATCCCAAGACTTACTACAATTATAAGCGCTATTTATAACATAGTTCAAAGTTTTAAATCTGAACATTGTAAGCCCAAGACTTACTACAACAACAATTATAAGTGGTTGTGCTAATCCTAACACTGTTCCAAACCCGAACACTATTCCTATCTCCAAACGTGCCTAACCCAGTGTGCTATATATATATAACTGAAGTGTTATCTTCTGATCATTGACCAGGTAAACCAATAGAAAACATGTAGACCTGAAGTTTGTATACCTCCAGTCTTCCATGCAGAGATGAAAATTCAGCCTCGCTACGTTTAGAATACATTGAAACCTCTATTAAATGTGCTTATAAGGTGAAACTTAAGTTTGTCTTATTTAAAAGAACACTTAAAATGACAAAGTAACATCTTTTGCAGTTTTTCGTTTCCTGGCTTCATTGTTGAGCTATTTCTGGTTGTTTGATATGCAAATTAGACATCTAGATGTCACACGTACTTAACGATTTATCGAAGAAGGTTATCAACCGGGGGCTGGGCAAAGATGGAGGCCAAGAACAAAATGGCCGGAACGAATGGGCCTGTCACAGCTGCCAAAAATGCCCCATATAATGGCTCTTTTTTTACTCGTACCCAATTTTCACAAAGTTTATTGCGCCTAGTCAGGCTTTCGGTTGACTTGCAAGATTCAAGATGTCGCTCATGTTAAATGTATTCTTATACTGCGTTCGATATGCTTTGGATAATTCTAACTACAGCGAAATTATCTTCTTTTGCCACCTCAATACTAAAATACTCTTTGACTTTGTTCACAAAGTTTTTCCAATTCGTTTCTCCAGATTAAGAAAACAATTTGGTCGCCTCGTGAACTTCGTTGTATGGCAGGGCACAGAGACGACACAACCATTATATATTCTTCCCACGTTTGTTTTTTCCCCGTTTTTTTCGCCAGCTTTTCTCTCATTATCATTCATTTTGAAGTTGTTTTTAAATTTACCGCCATCCCTTATTTATAATTTCAACTTTTTAAACTAATGCCCAAGAGTTAGCCTGAGCACCTGCCTTGCTTCCACCAATCAGAATACCTAAAGCATCCAATGTGATCTCGACCAATCAGATGTGGTGATGGTTCAGTCTGTGCCAGGGCCCGCCATTTTGCTTTTGCCCGCCATCTTGGCCCAACCCACACAAATGGCGCTGGGGACGAGGTTGCATGGAAGGTTATATATCTTTGCTATTATTAAACCAAATTAATTCGACGGAAGCGCGTGGGTGTGTTTCTCTCACAACACCAAACAAGTAGATTTTCAAGTAATAGCGTACCGTCGAGCTGCTATTTATAGCCCATAATGCGGACAAACAAACCAAAATTTACTTCCAAATGATTGCAAGTGAGCCATTATCTATTGTTCGGACTGCAAGAATTGTGGGTAAAAGCGGCAAACTTAAATAGTGACGTTACCACGACGGAGCGCTATTATGTTTGATAATAGCAAAAATATATAATATTCTCCAATGTCTCATTATATCAAGGGAGCACGCTAGACTGACCTGTGTTTCTTCTTTGTTCGGAGTTCCTTCATTTATATTCAGCCATTTTGAATAATGCGGCATATATCATTAGCGTATCGCACGCGCGGGCTACGGGGCCGAAGGAAACCCGAGCGCGTTCCGAAAATGAAATAACGGTCGGAAGGAAGATAAATAGAAGGGGAGTGAAACGCCAGAGATTTTGTAAGATGATGCTGGTTGGCCGTTGCTAGGAACATTTCCTTTGCTAGGAACATTTCTAATTATGGTCGATATACATGTATGATGTCACTATCCAAGTAGTGAAATAGAAGCAGCCTGCTGCGAGGGCAATGTTGAAATACAAGTCGAAATAATAGCAAGGTTGGTGTACTGCCGAAACATGAAACGTAATTGTCTATTTAAGAGGAGATTTTTTTGCAGAATTGCGTAACTCGCGCTCAAAACCAATCAGAGTGGCGAGAATGGATGTACGTCATGTACTCAGTCAGAATGTCTAACATTTTGACTTTATATTAAAGGGCCTTGGCTCCAATCGCTCGAAACGTGAGACATCTACGTTCTGTTTCGGCAGTACATAAACAAAATAGTACTATCGGTAGATCGAAGGAGGATTTCAGTTGATATGTGAGTAAATTAAATAATATTACAATTTTACGACGTGTTTCTTAAGTTCTTTGAATTTCGAACTTTACTTGGACGATGTAATTTAAATGCAGCATTGGAACGGTGTTTTCTTTCTCTGACTCTGTCTTAGCAAGTGCTTCGCTGTTGGCTAGCGATTATGTTTTAACTCATTCTTGTCCGAACCGAAAACCAGTCACAGCAGGTGGTCTTGGCAATTTGTGAATTAACATGGCATAATAACACAAAAATAATACCATAATATATGATTTGAATCGTTTTTACCTCTACTATTCAAATTTTGCAAATTATGCTAATTTATGGTAATTACTATTATTAATAATATTATTATAATCCAAAAAATGTTAAATATTTAATGAGAAATGACTTTACACCAAATTTTGGATCATGTAAAATGAAAAGCAGCATTTCACAAATTCAAATTGAAAAAATTAAAGCAATACAATAAAAAGCAAATATTATACTGATTTTTTTATGATTTTCCATTGTGACCCCCCATTGTGACCCCCATGGTGCGCCCGCGCGCGATATATATAACTTATTTTGAAATTTACAAATTAAAACAGAATTATACAAGAACATACGACCATAATACATCAGTAAGATCGTTTTTAAGTCAGCTATTCAGATTTTAAGTTATTTTGAGTGATATTTACTCCAGTTTGCCATTACAACGCCGCCAACTCGCCGACAACTCTCGGCAAATTTTGTTCGGTAATTACCGATCGGCCGAGTTGGTTTTCGTCAAATTTTACCAAATTATTGCTAATCTACGAAATAATTACAACAAACAAATGCTTATACTTACTTTAGGAGTTGTTAGAGCCTAAAGTTTCGTTGTTTTCGCTTATATATTGACAAATAAAAGCCATTTTGTTCTTGTCAACATCGACCCAATCTCGTTCCCAGAGCCTTCTCACGCGGGCCGCGCAAACGTAGGCTCTGGGATAATCCATCGCCGGAAACCGAAAAACAGGTTGCCGATTGAAAAGAGCATACGCTGCCACGGCCAGAGATCGAAATCTTCGCAAATGGAAGTTCGAGGGGTTTTAATTAATTTTATCTGACGGATAAACTTGTCAAGAACTAAACAGCATTTTAAACAGCAAGTAATCGACGGCTTTTGAATGTTTCCAAGAGAGAAGGCGGTGAGTAGCAAACTTGTAGCCGAAGTGGCACGGCGGCAATACGGCATATCATTTGCACGGGGCATCTTGTCAGTTGTGGAACAAGATGACTAGTAATTTCAGAACTACGTATCGTTGAAATATATTGTGTATGTATGTTGTCAGATGTTGAATGAGCTTTCATTTGATGTATAGTCAAGATTCTGCGTTTTATGAAACTTGTTAAAATGTCAAAAATGTGCGAACCATGTCCCAAATAATATTATAATTACAAATAAACAGGAAATCGACGCAATGAACCATAACGAGAGACGTTTTTCCATTTTTTAAATATTTCCCGTTTAACTAGAAGCTTGAAATTTTCACCCCGAATAGAATTTTCCAATAGCTTCTGTACGATATATATCTCAATGTTGTGCGTTAAGTATATTTCAAAAGAAATCTAAAATTCTTTAACACTTGTGAGAAGTCAATTTCCTGTTTATTTGTAATATTATTTCAAACAGCGGTTCGCACATTTTGGACATTTTAACAAGTTTAATAAAACGCAGAATCTTGAGCTATACATCAAATGAAAGCTCATTCAACATCTAACAACATATGTACACAATATACTTCAACGATATGTAGTTCTGAAATTACTAGCCATCTGGTTCCACAACTGACAAGATACCGGCGTACCGCACCGCGGGCAACACGCCACTTCAGTACTCACCGCTTTCCCTTTCGAAACCATTCATAAGCCACCAAATACTTGCTGTTCAACTGCTGTTTGGTTCCAGAGGTTTGGTTCTTGACAACTTTCAGTCGCCAGATAAAATTTAAAACACCTCAAGGCTTTGATATATTAAAACCACTGTCGATTATTCAACCAATGGAATGTCGATTTGAAACGGATTATCCCAGAGCCTACGTTTGCGCGGCCCGCGTGAGAAGGCTCTGGGAACGAGATTGACATCGACCATGCTCGATCTTTGCTCACGGGATATTCAGAGCTGCGGGCTCAGGTCAGAGCTCGGGTAATACTTCATGGCATATCGTTATAAAGGTCTCATTTTAAAAAGGGATCATTCAGGATCATTTTAAGCCCTAGGGGGGTAAATTTGTTCAAAACCTCACAGGTTCACAACAAATCAAAGTGATCCCGTCCCCGATCCGTCACTGGTAGCGGATGACTATCGAGCCGGACGAGAAAATAGTGTTTGAATACTAGACAGGAATTGAGGAATATCAGAAACGCTGGAACGGCTGGGTCATGGATTGTAACTGCTGGCAACTTATAAACGTTTGTTAAACTTACCTCGCGCGAACAACCTAATTGATTGTTGACAGATCAAGGGCTACGAGCATAGCTAGATTTCAAAACCCAAATAACGCATCGCCATTGGTCAATACTCCATCATGTGACGGTTGTTTTTCACTCCCCTCCTTTTTTCTTCAGTCCTTTCTCCGCCCTCGTAAACGCTCGGGTCTCGGGTTTCCTTCGGCACCATAGCCCGCGCCTGCGATACGCTAATGATATATACCGCATTATTCAAAATGGTTGAATATAAATGAAGGAACTCCGAACAAAGAAGAAGAAACACAGGTCAGTCTGTGGTGCTCCCTTGATTATATACGCTAAGATGTTAATTTGTGACGTCAAGATGTTAATTTGCTTATCAAACAACCAAGCAAAGCTAAGAATTAAAAAAATGCAAAATATGTTACTCTGTCATTTTTAGTGCTATTACAAGTAAGACAGAGCTGATCATACAAATAAGAGGGAGGTTTCTTTTTCCACACCTTGGTACGAATTAATAAAGCTTTTATTGTCCGTGAAGTGAAACAGTCAGTCGGAAAATACGGAAAACAACAGATTAACGCTTAATGCAGGATTAGTGCCAATCAACTTTTGAAATGTAATGTTGCCCGCTGCCATGGGTAACGCGTAAAATATAACGCCTAAATTTTTTGACTGTCACGCAAAGACTGCTCACCCAATCAGAAAATCAGATCCCAGAACAATGGATTTTGACACCTGATATATAACAAAAGTAATTATGATTATTAAATGAGCTTTTCTCTAACAATAACGCTGTTTTGTGCGAACAAAGATATTCTAAAAGTTGCGAGGCCTGATTTTCATTTCAGTCATCTTTAAAGAATAATGGTCTCCTTTCCAGTGAAACCAGATAACGCCTTGAGCATATTTGGTGTTATAAGTACCACGAAGATATAAACCATTTAAATTGGACAGGGCCGGATTAGGGTTGCGCGGGGCCCCTTGACCCCCCCCCCCCCCCCCCACCCCGACGGCGTTGTTTTAGAACAATGGATTTTGACACCTGATATACAACAAAAGTAATTATGATTAGTAAATGAGCTTTTCTCTAACAATAACGCTGTTTTGTGTGAACAAAGATATTCTAAAAGTTGCGTGGCCTGATTTTCATTTCAGTCTTCTTTAAAGAATAGTTGTTTCCTTTCCAGTAATACCAGACAACGCCTTGAGCACTAGTACCACGAAGATACAAACCATTTAAGTTGGAGTCATGACAGTCCTCGTACCACCAGGCACCTTTGAAAAGCACAGCACAGTTTACACTACTCCATCTGTCATTATCTTTATCTCTAGTGCTAAACTTCATTCTATTGTGCACAGCAAGTGAGTCACCAGCATCACCTTGTAAAGAGAAAAAAATGCACCATGTCCGTGTAAAGACGCGTTCACATAATTCGATCTAATATATCCAACACTCGTCAGTGTTCTTTCTCCAGTTTCTAAATACAGCCAAGCAAGTTGAACATACGAGGCAAAGCCGCGTGTTGTTTTAACCATAGTTAATAGAACATATAGACCGTTTTCACTCACGTGATCGGTGGCCCCATTGGGGTGGTGAAACAATACAAAATATTTGAATAAGAAAGAGGTAATTCCCATACCGTACACCAATATGGCCGCCATTTCATTGTTTTGGTACACCAATATGGCCGCCGTGACGTCAGATGAAAACGCTCTATACATGGTTTGGAAACTCGTCCATTCGTCCAAAGTGATTGTTCTATGTTTTTGTTCAAGTTTATGGAAATTTGTGCACTTTCAAGGTATTGTATTTTCTGTATAATGAAGCAGTCATCCAATAGCAGCGCTCGGGCACAGGGAGCTCTAACATGTATTTTTTGTTTTAAACAGTATATACATCCATACACACATACATATTTTATATAAATTACCGTATAGTTTAGTAGTGTCCTTGCTCTTGCCTCTTGTTGCTCCAAAAACAAGCCGAATCAAGGATTCAAGGATTTTCTCGTACTCAACCCCCGCCCGGCCAACTCGCCAGGCGAGGAGAAGAAATAATAAGAGAAGGGAGCATAAATAATGCAAGGGAAACTGGATAGGAAACTTACGAAACCGGAAACGATGTTTGCACAACTTGCTATGGTAAGTATACACTTATAAGTGGCTAATGCACCTAACCGGTGGTCCCACATGGCTAAACTCAGACAGTGCTGAACTTAATTGATATTACACTATTGTTTAATTTCAGCAGTAGCTGATCCTGGCCATGTGGGACCACCCGTTAGGTGCATTAGCGGCTTATAAGTGTATAATTACCAGAACAAGTTGTGCAAACATCGTTTCCGGTTTCGTAACATCGTTTTAAGTTTCCTATCCAGTTCCCCTTGCATTATCTATGAAGGGGGGAAAGCAATTCATGTCATGGCTTGATGCTCACCGCATATAGCATGGAACGGAAGTAAAACCTCGAACTTCAAATTCAAATTTTAAACGGATTAACGGAAGTTAGAACAGCCCGTAATTTGTAAACAATGAATAAATAGTATGAACAAGCGATCCCCTTTAATTATAAATGTAGACAAGCAAGAAAAAAAAATCATTAATATTCCCTTCCGTTCCAATGACAGACAATGTTCCATGCGATATGCGGTGATCATCGAACCATATCGAACTATAATAGTTCTGTCTTTATGATTCTGATCTTTCTCGTCCGATTTTCTTCGTAAAACTTCGCACACTTGTTTATCTATGTTATAACATTACACAGAGCATAAATTGTTCCACGTTTGTAAACTGTAACAACCGATATGGGGTGATCATCAATCCATGACGTGATTGCTTTCCTCCCTTCTCTCTTTCTTTCTTCTCTCTGCCTGGCGAGTTGGCCGAGCGGGGGTTGAGTACGAGAAAATGACCAAAAGGATCTCAGGCTCTGGGTACGAGATTGTCTTAAATCCTTCTTGAATCCTTGATTCAGCTTATTTTTGGAGCAACAAGAGGCAAGAGCAAGGACACTACTAAACTATACGGTAATTTATATAAAATATGTATGTGTGTATGGATGTATACACTGTTTAAAACAAAAAATACATGTTAGAGCTCCCTGTGCTCGGGTTTAATTAGTGAGTTGCTTCATCGTCACCTGTTGTGGTGCTTCATCGTCACGTGTCCATACAATTTACTTCCATATAAGGATCTCCATTGTCAGTTCAACATAACGATGCTTCATGTTGAAAGACGATAGAGCTTCCAAACTAGGGCGCCCTGTTCCAAACCATGCGTATGCTCTATTAACTATGTTTTAACCAGCTTGGCTGAATTTAGACATCGGAGGACAAACACTGAGGAGTGTTGGATATAGCTTCTCAAACGAATCAATATTTTAAGACAAAATCGACCAAAATATTTCCTAAATTTGACCGTAATCTTCTTCCGATTTCTAAATACTGATTAAATATTTATTTCTTCTAAATTTTTCTCATGAATTATTAATGAGTTTGAGAATAATCAGACCTGAATCTCCTTTTAAGGTGGCTCCATACAGTTTCTTGAAAAGTGGAAAGTCCAAAACACGTGAATAAATAAATCAGAAAAAGAATAAACCTAAATGTTATGCGTAGTTAAACAGTCTGACAATCAAAAACTGTTACCAAATAAATAGCAACCGTTGTTGCTATGGCAACAATGACGTTTCAAAATGGCTGCCAATTACCCTTCAAACTAATTTAATTCGAAAAAAAAATTTGGCGACCCCCAATTTATTTTTTTTAGTAAAACTTTTCTTGAAGTATGAGTAATCAATAGGCCGATTTAAAAAAAATTCTGTAGAACGAATAATTTTTTTTCTCGGAAAAATCATGTTTGTTAATTTTTAAAAAATTTGGATCTACAGAATTTTTTTAAAATCGACCTATTGATTACTCTTTACTTGGTAACTTGATTGTCAGAATGTTTAACTATGCATAACATTTACTTTTATTCTTTTTCCGAATTGTTTATGCACGTGTTTTGGACTCTCAAACTTGTATTTTCTATTTTTCAAGAAACTGTATGGAGCCACCTTAATGTATGTGATTTACATATCAAAGTAAAAACTGTAGTGTTCGCAAGCAAATTACTCGACACTCTTGTAAGTCAAAGTAGTGTGACGTTTCTCTCTGACGAAGGACCTTCGCTCGTATCACATAATCTACGTTCCATATTTCGGTAGCATACCAAACCTTACTATATTTCGACTCTTGTAAGTCACTCTAGTCAATCACATATATACATCAGCACAATAGTCGGATCCAATTAATCAGATCGTGTGAACGACTTGCAATAACAAGACCTTTACCATTTTGTACAATAGCCAAAATCTTCGCGAGACAAGTTTCTACAATCGTTGCACAGAGTAAAAAGCAATTCTTCTGCAATACTGCAATTATGGCGAATTGTCGTGCACAAAGTTGACCAAGCGTACGACACGTTTCAATTTTTTAATACGCAACTACAAACAAATATCTTTGTACCTTGTTAATAACTTTCTCAAATAAAACGTTTCTCACCTGAATAACCTGTTACTGTCAACTTATATAGGTCCGTTTCATTAGCCATGGCAAATGTGCTGTACTTAGCGTAACGTGTCTCGTTTTCAAAATCTTCCAGATCAACTCTCAAAACATCTTGACCACTCTTTGACAAACGATTTATCTTGTCCAGTCCAAGCCAGAACTCTCCACTGAGCTTACCAAATCCATTTTTGTAGTCAGCCCAATTTAGATAAAAATCCACGCTTCCGTCCATTCGTCTTTGAAAAACAGTCCAACCTCCTTGATCAGTTGTCATGTCACACCTTACATCAAAAGCTCCTTGATTATCTGGGATAATTGTGTACACGCCGTTTTCTTTTACTCCACTTTTGTACAAACCAGGACAACTTTTTGGTACTATGTGTAAAAATTAATTTTTAGAATGTCACAAATTTATAACAGTGCAAATCCAACTTAAACGTGCATATGTTGCTGTATTGTGAAGACACATCTAGATCAAATATACAGGGAAAACGTAATGTGTCTGTGGTATGTGTCTCCAAATATTTTTTCGCTTCCGATTACCAGAAGCTCTCGATCATAAGCACACTTGACTCGCGGCGTTATTGCTGTATAAAGCTCTTGCCTTCCAGGTCTTATGTGGGTGGGTGGGTAGGTGGTTGAGTGAGTGGGTGGGTGGTTGAGTGGGTAGGTGGTTGTTTGTGTAGGTGGTTGGGTGGGTGGGTGGGTTGGTGGTTGGGTTGGTGGGTGGGTAGGTGGTTGGGTGGGTATGTGGTTGGGTGGGTATGTGGTTGGGTGGGTATGTGGTTGGGTGGGTATGTGGTTGGGTGGGTAGGTGGTTGGGTGGGTAGGTGGTTGGGTGGGTGGGTGGTTGAGTGGGTAGGTGGTTGAGTGGGTAGGTGGTTGAGTGGGTAGGTGGTTGGGTAGGTGGTTGAGTGGGTAGGTGGTTGAGTGGGTGGGTGGTTGGGTAGGTGGTTGAGTGGGTAGGTGGTTGAGTGGGTAGGTGGTTGGATGGGTAGGTGGTTGGGTGGGTAGGCGGTTGGGTAGGTGGTTGAGTGGGTAGGTGGTTGGGTAGGTGGTTGAGTGGGTAGGTGGTTGAGTGGGTAGGTGGTTGAGTGGGTAGGTGGTTGAGTGGGTAGGTGGTTGAGTGGGTAGGTGGTTGAGTGGGTAGGTGGTTGAGTGGGTAGGTGGTTGAGTGGGTAGGTGGTTGAGTGGGTAGGTGGTTGAGTGGGTAGGTGGTTGAGTGGGTAGGTGGTTGAGTGGGTAGGTGGTTGGGTAGGTGGTTGGGTGGGTAGGTGGTTGGGTGTGTAGGTGGCTGGATGGGTAGGTGGTTGGGTGGGTGAGTAGGTGGGCAACCTCGTACCTAGGGTCTTTTCAACTCGCCGCGCGAAGAAAAGACCCTGGTATATCATAGTCACGTGACTACCAAAATCTGGTTGTGACAAATTTTGTTTGGACAAGGGTGGGGTAGAGAAGATTTGAAGCTTCTTCCCGTGAAAATTTGCCGTTAGAGAGGAGCAGGGAAATCTGTCTGCGCATGCTTCAGCCGCAAGTCTAGTGCGGGTTTTCCACTGGGGTTTTTCAAAGATAATTCAGTGTAAACAAATATGGCGGTGGGATGGCCAGGAAAAGGTTTGCTATTTAATATCGTTGCTTTTCTGCATTTTGAAATGTACAAGGGTCTCGACAAAAGCTACATGCATAGCCTGTAATAGAAATTGTAAAGAAAATAAAGAAAATACGCGGAATGTCGAAAGCCAAACAATATATTTACAAACGTGTGGCATGTCCAGAATGACAGCCGTATAATAACAGCGACAAACGCATGGTTTCGAAGACGAAATGAGGGGTCAACGGCAATTTTTAACGGTAAACATCTACCAACAATACGTTCCCATACAACCAGAGAATGAAATCACATGATTTTCGTTTTGGAGCAAAAGGCAAACTTTGCAGAAATTTACAATATTTGCATGTCGTCGTCACACTGAAATTAGTAGCATAGACAAGTCAAACTTCATTGTAAGATCTGAGCAAGACAAAAAACCTGATTATTTATTTCTATGTACGAACGGAATTATACATAAATTTAGCACAACATTGTGGCAGTTAAAAGGTCTTGCTCGACATAAGACAGAATCTAAGTTCGTTTCACAGAAAGCATTAACTAGTAAACAAGTCGTCGGATGAAAGGTATGAATACATAATTTACCTACCAACAGCAATTTTCCCATTACTAAATACCCCTCAGATATCAAGAGCAGAACTTGGATAAACATGAACCGGTAATTACATTTTGGAGCAAAAGGTAAATTTTACGATATAGTCGATCAGTCATCCCCCACCGATTTGGCTCTAATGTGGTTTCTCATACCGCCATTTCATCTTCCAATATTTATATAACCTGCCACTTGAAATATCTCCTTTCAAATCTCAGAAAAAAGTCCGTGTTGCCAGGAAATTATCGACATATGTTAAAGCTCTGGTTAACCGACAGATAGTTAGTAAATATTGCAAACATCTTGGTGGTTATGTCTCTTAACATTTTCAAATATACCGACGTAGCTCAATGAGCCTGCTGTATTTCTCAATAGCGGAAACAAATTTCCCTGCTCTTCCGTTTGAGAAAATACTTCGATCTTGGATTCGAGGGCTCAGCACTAAGTGGGCGCGATATGGCTACGACTAACTTGTGATACGGGAGACTCGCGTCGCAGACAAGTGAAGCAAAGAAGCAGGCCGCAGAGGGTGAATAATTTATCCGTTTTGAATTCCGATTTCTTATCTAGCTGCTCAGTTTTTTTGCTATAATGCTATGCTTACACACACTACTTGTTTTGATGTGAATACTGCGCAAAGTATCGAAATCTTTACACCGCGTTGTGGAACGGAGACAGAAACTGATTTGTCTCGCAGAGGACGAAACAATTTTTTGATATAAAAGAGCGAAATAAACAAAGATAATCAGTACTCAAACGTGAAAGCTGATCATTAAATTTAAATATTTTAAACAAAAAATTATCCACAACATACATCATACCAAATAGATCGTAAAAATACAAAGCGCTGAGATATTTTTCTTCGGCTACTTGTCTACTTTGTTTATCCAATTTAAAACTTCTGCCGTCTGGGTAAATGTCGACGATCGTCGAGCCGTTCGAATTTCTCTCCGCTCCACACTTCGATAATTTACGTATAGTATTCACATCAAAACAAGTTGTATATAAGAATATAAAGCATATTAGCAGAAATCTTGAGCAGCTAGAGAAGGAATGAGAATTTAAACGGTAAATTTGTATTTACCCTTTGTGGGCTGCTTCTTTGCTTCGCTTGTCTGCGCCGTGCATGCACGTAGTGCTGAACCCTCGAATCCAAGATCGAAGTATTTTCTCAAACGGTAAATTTTCACGGGAAGAAGCTTCAAATCTTCTCTACCCCACTCCTGTCCAAACAAAATTTGTCACAACCAGATTTTGGTAGTCACGTGACCATGATATATCAGGGTCTTTTCTTCGGGTGGCGAGTTGGGAAGACCCTGGGTACAAGGTTGGTAGGTGGATAGGTGGGTAGGGGGTAGGTGGGTTGGTGTGTGGGATGGAGGGTGGGTGGATGGACGTATAGACGGATGGATGGATGGATGGATAGATAGATAAAGATAAGATAATTAATCTTTATTTATTCACGGTAATTACATCAGAATATATAAATACATTTACATTATCTGCTCTACCTGTAAGCCGTGAATTATTTATCTATTTACAATAAAAATTATTATTATGAGCGGAACCATTCAAGTGAAAGACCCTCACCCTAAATATTTTAATTTAGTTAGTTAAAAGATTGTAATCAACAGTATCAAATGCTTTCTTAAGATCTAAGAAAATTGTACCATTCAACAACCCTCAATCAATATTAAAGTACCACTGATTGGTAAGATCAAGAAGTGCGGCGACAGTTGAATGAAGTTCTCTAAATCCAGATTGTCTGGGATTGATCATATTATTATTTGTCAAATACAAAATATAGTTGTTGATAAACTATTTTTTCATAAATTGGACTTATGGTAGAAAGCCCTGAGATTGGGCGGTAATTGTTAGGATCAGTTTTATATCATCAGATTTTTAAACAAAGGGGTTACCTTAGCTCTTTTCCAGTCATCAGGAAAAACGCCGCTTCTGATTGAAAGATTAAATAAGGCCGTTAAATTTTGGTAAATAACAGGTGCAGATAATTTTAAGAATTTATTTGTAATACCGTCTAAACCAGTATAGCTTTACCAACACGAGCTTTTGATAATAAACGAAGAACTTTTGAATCAGTCACTTCATTTAATTTAAACTTAGTTTGAGATTTCTGCAAATATACTGTAGGGTCTACCGAAGATTCCTGCACCTTGGATATCAATCTAGGTCCAACATGAGTAAAATGTTTATTAATTACAGAAGCAATTTGCTGTGAATCCGTAACAGAAACTTACTTTCCCCCAGAAATAACTTCAAGCTCATTGATTTGCTTTGATTTAGATTTTGTTCCTAAAATATCCTTTAGAGTTTTCCATGTTTCTTTGGAATTATTTGTACTATCAATAATTCTTTGTTGGTAGTATTTTTTCTTAGTAGACTTTATTTCAGCATTAACCTGATTACGCATTGATCTATAACAAGCCCAATCTTCTTCAGTGCCTGATTTGATAGCACGTTTTTTTATAGAGAACATTTTCTTTTTAAGCGAGGGATTGATCCAAGATGCCGGTCTATTTCTGGCTTTAATAGTTCTCTTGAGAGCATGTTTATCAAATATTACTGTGAATTCGTTTTTCCATTGATTCCAAGCTTCATTGATATCTGAGTATAAGGCTAAATGCCTTTTTCAAATCTTGAATAAACAAATCAGTTCTAAAACGTTTATAATTTTTAGTCTCAACAAACCTGGGATTTCCACGGGGGATGTCAATTTTACGAATTGCGAAAATTAAATAATGATCGCTAATTGATAAAGGATAAACACCCGAAGTCACAATACTATCCTTTCTATTAGTAATAAATAATCAATTAAACTTGATGAGGAATCCGAAACCCTAGTGGGCTCAGTTATCAGCTGATTAAGCTGTAGAGTCTCCATCATGTTAACTAAACAAACCGTATGGGAATCAATTGAACTGCTTGCTAAATTATAGTTTATATCACCCATAATGTAAATAATTATAGACAAATTCAGTCTCGGCTTTTTAAATGGCCGTCTCGAATTTACCCAGATATTCGTACGAGGAATGAGGTGGCCGATAACAGCAACAAACCAAAAACGAAGATGGTTTACGTATTTCTAACATCATCATTTCAAGATCAACGTCTTTGAGATCTGTTCTCCGTTTAAGTTTATAGAATCTCTTATGAACATACAAACACCACCACCATTCCTATTACGGTCGTTACGTTCAATAACATATAAACCCAAAAGTTTAACTTCATTATCCTGAATAGTATATGATCTATAATCTCGTTTCATTTATTGCGAGAATATCTAATAGAAGTCCACTAGCAATATTTATAAAGGCATTTTGAATCCTCGAGTCGATTTAAGTATATCATATATGCTTTACTGCTGATCTAAAATTAAAGCAGTAATGTTTTCACGCGATACAAACGACCACTTATTTGTAACGCATGATCCCTTAAGCTTAGTGTTGAAATCTTGAATTTTTGAGTTCAGTTTCTTGTTCTTTTTGCGAGTAAGTCCTGATATATGTATTTTTGTTGCTGGTATTTCTTGTTTACTTTTCTGACCAAGGTCAACTATTTTCTCAGCAATTTCGTCTGGATTTTGACTTGAAATGTCATTGGTTCCGGCATGTAAAATATAAGCTCATCAAGTTTGCGTTTAACATGAGCATCTTGGGTAACTTTACGACCAACTACAAATTTAGTTATTGAATCACCTAAGATTCTAACTGATCTTCTATTTGTTTGATCAAACTTATAGACGGTCTATCTTGGACTTTCGTCTGCGTTGTACTTTCACTATTTTGCTGTTGCTTCCTCTGTTTTGTAGATGGTTGTTTGGTCGACTGTTTTGTAGATGGTTGTTTTAGTAGATGAGGGCCTCGTCTTCTTCTTTTTCTTTTTGGTGACTTCAGTCCACGGTGGATGGATAAATGGATGGATGGATAGATGGATGGATAAATGGATGGACGGATGGATAGATGGATGGATGGATAGATAGATGTGGTCATAAAACAACTAGGTGCATGTTATGTATATTATAGCCTGAGTGGAGCTTGACATCTTTGCTCTAAATGTAACGTCAGTCGCTAGTGGAATATGCAACTAAGCTACGGTTATAGACAAACCTGTACATACCTTCGTTAGGCCCCAAGATGTGACTTTCAGGGCAAAGTATACGGTATTGGCGGACTCTATCCTCAACACTTTCGTTGATGAGCTGGCAACAGCTGGACGACTGACCATCAGGGTTATAGATGCATTGTTTGAGATAATCAAGACAGTTTTCATAATACTCTCTCAATCTTTTCTCACAAAAGCTTTCCTCTGCACCGTTAGCATGTGCCAGTCTTGTAGATCGCAAAGAAAGAAACAGTGTGATTATAAAAAGCGATCTTATCAAAATGGCATTTCGTCTTCTGATTTTGCTTTCTTTGGCTGACATATCTTCAATGGCTAGTCGGATCTGATTAAGGACGGCTTCAAAGCTGTGAAGAAAAGTTTTATTTAAATGTTTAGAATATGAACTATTAAAGATCATAAAAGTGCCGATCACATTTTGATCTTTCCATATATTTATAATCTTTGACATTTTCTGATAGGAATTACTTATTGAAGAAGTATAAATTATAATTATTTGGCAATACATGGTCCCGCACAAATGGTGTTTTGCTAAAAAACGCCGATTTCAGCTGTCACTATATAAATCACTACAAAAACACATATGCTTTTAAAATTGTTTGTAAAGATCGAAAATATCTGTCAGTTTTTCGTTTTGTTAGTTAGCAATACAGATAATAAAAAAATGTTTTAATAGTTAAAGGTAGTTATTGGCCCGATTGTGCAAAAACTATTTCAGTTTTGACAAAAAAATTCCATCTTTTTTTAACCTTCTGTTGTTATTGCTTAACCCCACAGCTGCCTTGGAGATTTCATTGTTAGAAAACTATAATTATCAAGAGCTTACCCAGCCGAAGTTGAAAGCTGAATTACTCTATTAAGCCCTAATCAAACGAGAACGCAAGTCACCGCACGTTGGCAGTCACGCTAACTCAGCCAGCCGCTCTGAATAATTTTCCGAAAATATCAGTGTGTACCGTGACAAAGTTAAAACTTGTTTAAAACACTAATTTTGTTAAAAAAACCTTTATTTTGTTAATTTGAGTGGTTCGAACGACCGCCACAGAAATTCGTGACTGCCAACTTGCGATGACTTGCGTTCTCGTTTGATTAGGGCTTAACTATAAAAGTCGCGTGCATGAAAGCCAAAATTCCCGCTGTTTTGAAGATGGTGCATATGGCGAAAGTTTGAAGTTTTTCTTGGAGCTGAAGGAAGATTTAAAACTTTTAAACTTTGCTTTTCGATCATACTCCTTTTGCGAGAAGGAATAAAAAAGAACGGGGCACTCTTTCAAAGGCTAGATGTCTTAGGCCATGTTTACATGATTGACAGTCCAATCGGATCGAAAAACGCGAGTGAAGTCAATCCGGGCACATGCATGTTTACATGGGGAATCCGATCTGCTTGGAACTTTGTTTTCGGTTTTTGATGGAACACTATTTTCTGTGCTTCCCTTAATGTCTGCCATTTAGCACGACATGCACCAACTTTACTCATGCGTGTCAAGTATAATTTTCAAGTCAAACCCGGTTTAAATGAATCAGATTGGAGACATTCAAGTCGACCCTTGCTTGAATCTCAAGTCAATCCACTCCACTGCGTGGATTGAGTTCAGCTATTCTTTCGATCAGATCGAAAACGTTCAATCTTCCTCATGTAAACACAAGATGCAAGGAGAAACAACATGTGCGATTTGACTTGAACACTCAATCCGCTTCATGTAAACAGGACCTTAATAATCTATTTAATTTACTTTCCTGTGCACATTATACAAACATAAATAAAAACATGATAATAGGCTGGATAACCGAACGAGTAAAATAGCCTGGCGTTGATCAGAATAAAATACATAAAACTTGAAAGTCAGGTCACTCAGATGCCGTCCAGAAATTGTTTAAAAAACACGACGAAAAATAAAGGACATACACTGAATATGATATAGTAATCAAAAGCAACATAATGGTGGGTTTACAAGAAACTGGGCTGTATGTACTTGAGGCGTATACTCGCCTTCCATATTCGTTGGTCGTCTGCTGTACGTGTTGTTTAGTGAATTATTGATTGATGTATAGTAGATACATATTAACTTCCTACTGATAAATTTAGAGAGAGTGATGTCTTTTTGTTGTAATATTTTTGGGTCTTATAGTTTGAGGTCTTGCATTTCCAAATTTGATATTTGTAGCAGTTATATGGGCGACACAAGCTGTCAGCGCGCTGCCTAGCTCTCACCGCTCAAGTTAATCCCGGTCAAAAGGGGTTAGTGCTCTGATGGATGAGAACATTAGCTTTGTGTGAGTAGAGTTGTTGGTTTTCTCCTGTGTCTCGAAGGTTTTCACCGGGTTCTCCGGTTTTCCGCCCTCCGTAAAATCAACACCATAGTTTATCCATTTAAAACTATAGTTCCATCAAAGGGCGAGGGTCATTGGGTTATCAGTGTCTAAATACTGTCATATCTTACTCAATAAATATAGTCGCTTAGGGTTTGTTTTGTATATTTCAATCCTTCCTTCTTATAAAGACAATATTTAGTTGTTTCTCGGTTTTTATTGTAGTATATGCGAACCTCTGAGCCTTTTTAAATACGACCGCACTTCCCTACATCACACAGTTAACAGTTAACAAAACATGATATTTACCTTCGGTCTTTACAGTTGAAATTCCGGTGATATCTGTGATGACAGTACGTTATTCCAAGTAATTGAAAGCAATAATTCTCCCTTCTTTTCCGGTATAGCTTTTGCCGTCAGGGTTAACAGTAAACTAATTTATACGGTGTCATCGTAAAACACTATATACTGTAAAGCCCTCAAAAGTAACCGCCCCTCCGAATGTAACCACTTCACGAATTAAGGAATCGGTCTTTTTTCACGATACAAAATATACGCCTATATAAGTATATAAAGCTGTCTTCGCGCGGTAATCGCTTCTTATATCACCCATACACACATTTAATTTTCTTACAAAATTAGTTTAAGGGTAGCAAATGTTCTGTATAGGGTTTTTCTACTTTTGTTTTTTTTTGTGGTCCTTGTAATGGGTGATGTAAATTTACATAAGTCTTTGTGATGATCTATTACCTCTCGGGGTAAAAAAAATCCCAATTTTTTGTTGTCTGACTGTCTCACTCCGCTTACCTATTACTATTGTCTTTGTACTGAAGATTCCTAATAACAGCTACTATACATGTTATTCTCCTTGTTCGTAATTTATTCTAGGTTAAACTGTATATTTTAAGCATCATGCTGGCTATTGTGATATATAAATATTCATAAAAAATAATACAGGCAGGGGTTATGAAGAAATGGCGTGCTAGACGGCGACAACTAGGAGACGGATATATTTATAGCCAGGTTTGGGGCCAAAGAGAAAATGGTTACATGCATGGCAACTGAAAATTCTAAGATGTAAAAGATTGGGTAAAAAACACAGCTTCTCGTAATGTTTATGAGTAAGAAAATTTCCAAGACCACATTTATTTAAAAGTTGCTCAGTAATAAGTAAAATAAAACCGTTCAGAGTTCATTATCTAAAATGTCAATAGCAATAACCGCCTATACCTGTCACTATAAATCACTACAAAAACACATGCTTTTGAAATTGTTTGTAAAGATCGAAAATATCTGTCAGTTTTTCGTTTTGTTAGTTAGCAATGCAGATAATAAAAAAATGTTTTAATAGTTAAAGTTAGTTATTGGCCCGATTGTGCAAAAATTATTTCAGTTTTGACAAAAAAATTCCATCTTCTTTTAACCTTCTGTTGTTATTGCTTCACCCCACAGCTGTCTTGGAGATTTCATTGTTGGAAAACTATAATTATCCAAAGCTTACCCAGCCAAAGTTGAAAGCTGAATTACTCTATTACTAAATGTCACGCGAAAGCCAAAATTCCCGCTGTTTTGAAGATGGTGCATATGGCGAAAGTTTGAAGTTTTTCTTGGAGCTGAAGGAAGATTTAAAACTTTAAAACTTTGCTTTTCGATCATACTCCTTTTGCGAGAAGGAATAAAAAAGAACGGGGCACTCTTTCAAAGGCTAGATGTCTTAGGCCATGTTTACATGATTGACAGTCCAATCGGATCGAAAAACGCGAGTGAAGTCAATCCGGGCACATGCATGTTTACATGGGGAATCCGATCTGCTTGGAACTTTGTTTTCGATTTTTGATGGAACACTATTTTCTGTGCTTCCCTTAATGTCTGCCATTTAGCACGACATGCACCAACTTTACTCATGCGTGTCAAGTATAATTTTCAAGTCAAACCCAGTTTAGATGAATCAGATTGGAGACATTCAAGTCGACCCTTGCTTGAATCTCAAGTCAATCCACTCCACTGCGTGGATTGAGTTCAGCTATTCTTTTGATCTGATCGAAAAAATAATACAGGCGGGTGTTAGGAGGAGACAGGTGACAGGAAACAGGTGTATTTATTTATAGCCAGGTTTGGGGCCGAAGAGAAAATGGTTACATGCATGGCAACTGAAAATTCTAAGATGTAAGAGATTGGGTAAAAAACACAACTTCTCGTAATGTTTATGGGTAAGAAAATTTCCATGACCACATTTATTTAAAAGTTGCTCAGTAATAAGTAAAATGAAACCGTTCAGAGTTCATTATCTAAAATGTCAATAGCAATTACCGCCCTTTCGAAAGTAATTACTAGCTTCACGAATTAATTAAAGTAGCGGCCTTTTTCATGATGCAAAATAAACCCCTAAGTAAATATAAGCCGCTTTCTCGAAAGTTATCGCTCCTTGCAATAACAGCTTGTTTAGTTGTCTACGTCGGCAAGTATATCTACATAAACACTAAGCTGTTCACATCTTTTCGACAGACTCCCTAAATTTTAGTAGTCGTATTTACTATCCCGACTACTGGAAGGGATGCATTGATGAGAATTAAAACCAATGCAGGTGTACGCCTGGTTTATGTTTTTTACAATTGCACACACATATATATATATATATATATATATATATATATATATATATATATATATATATATATATATATATATGCACACGACCACTGATCAGCATTTTGCTGCCATATATAACTATTGTATAGAATTATCGTGTTTAAATAAATGTTCTAACTAACTATAAATATAACTATAACTAGAAGTTACTATCGCAAGGAAGTGCTGGCTGGTACAAAATTGGATAAGGGTGTAAAAGAAATAAGAAATCATTTTAAAAAGCCCTGTGTTTTTAAGGTTGTCAGTAGTTATTTATTAGCAGTGCGGCGTTACCAGAACCGTGATTATGGCGGACGCGTGAGGAGGTGCCAAGGTGGATTGATGTCAAACTGTGCGGAGGGCTTGACACTGACCTGTGGGGTTTGAGCGCCGAAAGAGCAAGGAATCTAGCGTGCCTGGAATGCCATTTTCTGCATTTTGGAATGAGATTTTACAGAATTGTGAACATGAAACGTCATTACACTTTTTTTTTTCTTTTCTTTTTTTTTGGGGGGGGGTGGCGAATTGGGGCGGGCACTCCACTAGCCTCCTTTGGCTATACACCACTGACTGTTAGTGAACGTCATTTAGGCAGGACGAAGGATAATGTTCCATCTGAAAATACTGAAATTTATCCCAATTGAGTTCATAGATCCACTAATTAGTGAGGCCACGATGTCCAGAGCGCTTATTTGCATCTGCGTGTGGGTTTGGGCGAGGCAACATGTGACTCACTAGCATGTGACGATCAGTGACGATGTGAACCACGATTAAACATGACGCTGTGTTGATATTTAATACCCGAAGAGACTTGACATGAACGCTGTATATGTGTGGAAATAATGCTTTCTTTCTTTGCTTTCCTGATGTCTGATCAAGTCTTTCTCGTCTCGGATGTGTTTTGTGTGTTCACAGACATAGTTTAATATTGGTCAGTAATGTCGCTGGCAAGTATTTTGATATTATATACGCTTACAATAGCACACGCCGTTAATAGCTGTGTTGATATTTAATACCCGAAGAGACTCGACATAAATACAGGCAATCGTGTTTTGTCAAGTGTATTCCAAATTCACATTGTGTTTTCTCTCGGAGAACTGGATTGTGTTTTGACTTTTGTCTGTGACCAATGTGTTTAGACTTTAGATCTTAGTACTGCATGTGACAACCTGAACCTGCGTATGTATCAAGCGTGATTGCAGCTTCGATAACACTGCAGTACCTTCACGTACTATATATAGCACTGGGATTTTCCAGTAGCCCGCGTCTGTCTTCTTAAGTCTTGAACAGCTTCGACCACAAGGAAATTATGCGAGCAAAACGTGTAAAAACGCCAGGTAAAAGGATAAAAGGCCAGGCCGGCCTTTATTTATCCTTTTACCTGGCGTTTTTACACGGCCGCACATGGAATGGATAGCGCATTTGCTGCAACCTCGTACCCAGGCTCTTTACTGCTGTCATACCCATCTGTTGCATGGTCAGGGGGGTTCAGAACCAACATCTCCAAATCTCCAAATCCGAAAATTGATATACGCCGCCATACATAGCTCGGCAAAAAGACTGAGCACGAGTAACGCATAGGTAACCCAGGTGGGAGGCAGCAACTATAACTAGAACTATAAGTCTATAACTATCCTCTGAGTATAATAGATTCTCGACAAAGCCAAAGGTGAGGTAATACGGGCAACATTTTTCTTCAATTTGCAACGCAAGTTTGTTGCATTGCAAGTTGAAAAGGGTTGTTGCACGTATATTACTACCCAACTTAAACATTGCCACGCAACAATGATTCTGTTGCAAGTTAAAAAAATTTGTTGAAAAAAGTAGACTTCCATGCAGTCAGTCTATACCAGTGAACTCGATGTAAGTTAAAATGTGATAACTGGAACGCTGACGTCCAGTCATTCGTGGGGCAAAAAGTGAGGCAAAGTTCCAGGCCCCTGCGCGTTTTGCAGGTAGATTTCAGTCTCCCACAATATGTTTTTTTACACGGTCACCGGTCTTGAGATTGAATCCTACCTGCAAACCGCGCAGGGCCCTGGAACTTTTTGCCTCACCTTTTGGTTTACCGTTAGCGTTCCAGGTATCAGATTTTAACTTACATCGAGTTCACTGGTCTATACTTGCTGCAACCTGCTGTTTCAACTTGCAACAGAATCATTATTGCGTGACAATGTTTAAGGTGGGTGGTAATACGGTGCAACAAGGCTATTCAACTTGTAACGCAACAATGTTGCAGCAATTTGTTGCTCGTATTACTTCACCTTAAGTCTATCAAGCCTTTGTAAAGATAAGCAGAGAGGGACAGCAATGAAGTGCTCGGACAGCGACCGTGTTTCGCTTATTGTCTACACAGTAAAATAAAGCCTGAGCTATTAACATTCTTCACAAAACGCTTAACTTTTTATTTTGAAATATTTTATATTTATTTGATACAGTACATTGAAGTATTCTTGTATTTTACCGAAAAAGTCATTCATTCAATAATTATTTCTTCCTAACGCAGGTTTTCACCCCGAAAAACAGCCGCCTCTTGAAGTAGCCGTAAAACACTGCATCGGACCTAAATAAGAAAATTCGGCCTGAGTTCGGACCAGTCTCATATAAACACTTCTTTAGATGCGGTTTTCTACTTGCAATTAAATTTGCGCGAATCGAATTTTTTTTTTGTCTTGTAAGCTCTCGGCTGGAACACCTCTACGTTCTCTGTTTCGGCAGTACATCTAACCTAATTACTATATTTCAGTTGTTGTTTCAACACTGCCTACGGAGCACGCTACTTTTTATTTCAATAGAAATATCGATTCGCGCGAAAAATATCGTAAGTGGCCCTAACTCGGTCAGCCGAGTTATCCGGTTCGCCGGGATAAACTTTACATTCTGTATATGTGAAAGCGAGTTGCCTGGCAAGTTGTAATATTTGAGATGATTATCATCAACGAAAGTGACATAAAGCAACGAATATACAAAATTTATCCCGCTATGGCGAGTTGCCCTGGTAAAAGTGTTTATATGGGGAAATCTTTATTCCGCCTTGCCGAGATCCTGCGGCTGCCAGTGCCGAGTTCTCGCCAAGGCGAGTTATACCCGCCTGTCTCATATAAACACTGCGGTGGAAAAAGCAGTGTTTGCTCTACTGACCGGGAACTCGTCATGTGCCGAGTAACTCGTCTCCATATAAACAGGCCCTTAGAGGCGAATTTTAACTCTTTCCCGTCTTCTCCGAAAACCAGTCACAGCAGGTGGTCTTGGCAATTTGTGAATTAACATGGCATAATAACACAAAAATAATACCACAATATATCATTTGAATCGTTTTTACCTCTACTATTCAAATTTTGGGTTTTCGGGTCTTGTCAGACAACCCATTTTGCAAATTATGCTAATTTATGCTAATTACTATTATTAAAAATATTATTATAATCTAACAAAATGTTAAATATTTAACGAGAAATGACTTTACACCAAACTTTGGATCATGTAAAATGAAAAGCAGCATTTCACAAATTCAAATTGAAAAAATTAAAGCAATACAATAAAAAGCAAATATTATATTGATTTTTTATGATTTTCCATTGAGACCCCCCATTGTGACCCCCCATGGTGCGCCCGCGCGCGATCATATAACTTATTTTGAAATTTACAAATTAAAACAGAATTATACAAGAACATACGACCATAATACATCATTAAGATCGTTTTTAAGTCAGCTATTCAGATTTCAGGTTATTTTGCGTGATATTTACTCCTGTTTGCGATTACAACGCCGACAACTCGCCGACAACTCTCGGCAAATTTTGTTCCATAATTACCTGATCGGCCGAGATAGTTTTCGTCAAATTTTACCAAATTATTGCTAATCTACGAAATAACTACAACAAACAAATGCTTATACTTACTTTCGGAGTTGTTAGAGCCTAAATTTCCGTTGGTTTCGCTTATATATTGACAAATAAAATCCATTTTCTTCTTCTCGATACGCCATGATTCTCACGGGATTTTAACCTCGATTTTAACATCCGGGAATTCAGGTCAGCTCGGGTAATACTTCATGGCATATCGTTATAAAGGTCTCATTTTAAAAAGGGATCATTCAGGATCATTTTAAGCCCATGGGGGGTAATTTTGGTCATAACCTCGCAGGTTCACAACAAATCAAAATGATCCGTTACCAGTTATTCGTAATCTTTGGGTTCTCCTGAGCAAAATTGCAATATATCTTGTCAGCCGAAAATTTCATCTTCATGGAGTTTTTCGCTGTCAAAGTTACCGGATGTGATGTCACAAGAGGTATTTTTTTTGGCAAGTAACAAAAGAAAACTGCTTTGGAATGCCTCTTGTGACATCACATCCGGTAGCTTTGACAGTAAAAACTCCATGAAGATGAAATTCACAAGTGAATAATTATTTACTGAAGTGAAATTAATTATTAAGTCGATTATAAGTGCTGAATATTCACCGAGCCGTGAAGCGGCGAGGTTAATGTCTATACTCTTCACTATTCACCGACACCGGAGGACACCAGAGTGAATAATTGTTTTAGCCGATATACCTATAGCTCATAAATAAAATAACAAGGAGTTTAACATTTTTATATTTTCCAGTATTTTTATCATTTTATGTAAGGCAGGGCCGCTAGCAACTTGGCGTAATCAATTGTCGACTAAACGGTCTTTACAACTTTTGGATATATTAATGCCTAGAAAAATTTAAAGAAACATATACCTGCATATGGACAGTTTTGCCTAATTTTGTTGACTTCAGAGAACCACTTTAACAAATTTGAACAGTTGGCCAAAATTCAATAAAAAGTTTTGTTTTTTTCCTTTGTTTTTTTTTAGTCTTCACTGCCTGGTTGTTGTTGCCACGGCTATTTCCCAGTTCCCACATCTCTTGCAATTGTTGTTTACTCTTGCAAATTCGCAAACGCAATATATTGGTATACGAGCGGTGTTGTTGACAGCTGGGTAGGCTGACACAAGGCTTGGCCAATATTGGAGCTGTACAGCAAAAAATAATATTATTGCGCATATTTAAAGAACTGAAGTTGGGTGATATGACACTATGCAATCGCGTCCGAGGGCTGTATATCGCATACAGCCCGACGTTCGAGGGACATCAAAGAAAACCGACTCAATCATGAAATAAGCACAAATACAATTCCTGTGCCCCACTATCTAATTTTAACGAATTTTAAAAATATATTCCATATTTTGTCTACGTTTTTAAAGATCTAAAACTACTCGGAATATACCGGAATAAATGTGGAAAAATTTCTCAGTGTCGTCGGAAGTATAGATGTCCGAAGTTTTTAAAAGCTTAAAGTTCTTGAACTACACCGAATTTCTCAACCGAAAACTTTACTTTTGAACGATATAGCTAGCCTAAGCACAGCCAAGCAGGTCTAAGCATAGATAAAGCTGGCATAGCCAAGCAGGTCTAAGCATACCTGAATGTCAGGCCTTTATTTGTTCCCGCCTTCCGCTAAACCCGGCAACGCGGGCAAGCGAGAAGGCGAGAAAAATGAAGGCCTGACATTCATAGGTCTAAGCGTAGTTAAGTTACACGAATCCTGATACATAATGTTCAGGTTACTTGAAGTACCCACCACATTAGCGTATCGCAGGCACCGACGCCGGTGGTGGCCGAAGGGAACCCGAGCGCGTTCCGAGAATTTGAAATAATGGCGGAAGGAAGAAAAATAAGAGGGGAGTGAAACAGAGATTTTGTAAGATGAATGATGCTAGGAACATTTCTAATTATGGTCGATGTACATGTATGATGTCACTATTTTTCAAACAGTGAAATAAAAGCAGTCTGCTGCAAGGTCAGTGTTGAAATACAAGTCGAAATATAGCAAGGTTGGTGTACTGCCGAAACATGAAACGTAATGTCTATTTAAACGTTTTGACTTGTGACACCCTCTCCCTGTGCTGAATAAAATCGTCTGGCGTTAGCCAGAATTAACCTTAGACTCGTCGTCAGGCTTCAAACTGAAAGTGTTAAAAGATATGTTTTAACATTTTGAGGCCTGGACCTGTCCCTGTGCTGAATAAAATTGTCTGGTGTGGCTTCAAAGTGTTAAAGGGCCTTCGCTTACCGTGGATGCCAGAGGTTTTTCGACGCTCGTGAGGGATAACAGGGACACACGAGGAAGCCAGGCGGTAAAGTGGTAGGGGCCAATTCGCTCCAATCGTTCAAAACGTGAAACATGTACGTTCTATGTTTGACTTCTGGGTCATGAATTGTAACTTCTGGCAACATATAACCGTTTGTTAGAACAACATAATTGATTACTGACATGTTGACAGATGAAGGGCTACGAGCATAGCTACTGTAGATTTCAAAACCCAAATAATGCATCGCCATTGATCAATACTACATCACATGACGGTTGTTTCACTCCCCTCCTTTTCTCTTCCTTCCTTTTCTCTTCTCTCCTTTTCTCTTCCCTCCTTTTCTCTTCCCTCCTTTTCTTTTCTCTTCCTGTGGAATGATGTGTGAAACCATCAGTTTCAGCAGTCTGAACTCTGAATTTGAGCTTTTGATGTTTTGATAAGCTCTGCTGTGTAAGCATGTCATTAACTAAAGGTATGAATCACTATAAAAGCCAAAAATGCATTGGTTTGCCTGGTTTGTTGTTATTTTTTATTTGAAACAGTTACGGGGCGATATTTTGATATTTGAAACCAGTCCCGCTTTATCACGATCGTAAAAAAATGCTACCATTTAGTTACTAAGCTAATGAGCTATCCTTGAAATTTTAATATGGAAATTATTGACCGCGTGGCCTCCCCCCTCGCACCCCCTAATGTCCACCACTGCCTGGCAACCCAAAATATAACCCCAACCCCCCGGTGGGCCTAAACCTAACCACAACCCCCAGGTGACAGTCACGCCTCTCAGACCGCGACCACAACACCCCTACTGGTTTTTTTGTTATATGTTTTTAGTTCAACCATAGTCATTCAAAATATGGTTTGGAAACTCAGCAAAGTCTTTGTTCTATCTTTTTGTTGGCCTTTATGCATTTTTGTGCACGGTAGAATTAAAGTGCATATAAACCCTCCACAGTTTTTAGTTAATTGGATAGAGGATGCGAAAACAGCTGATAAGTTATTCTACAGTTTTCGAGTTGGTCTATTATTCCCCAAAATATTTCAATCTAAAGATTGCCAATTGAATGAAGAAGCCGCGCGTCATTATTCTTAAGAGGGGCCTGGGAGTCAGGAACGATTAGATTTCACACAACAAGGAAAACATAGACGTTTAGTACAAAGAGATGCCAAACACGACATGTATTTATAAGAAAAGTCGCTATGTCAAACTCGGACTCTGATGAGTACGAAAGTCTATCTTCTGCTTCTGAGTGTATATTCGAAGAAGAACGTGATATATCCGTTCCTGGTGTCCAGGCCCTTAAAGCATTGTAAACATTCTCGGCAATTTCTCGCTGGAAGTGCAAAATTGGGCTCTTTCGAAGCAGATATCTCGGAAACGAATGGACTATATTCTTTTCGCAATCTCGATACAAAGAACTAAAAACTGGAGGGTTTATATGCACTTTAATAAAGACTTTCTACCGAGTCAAGTTTGAGGTTTTCCTGATCAATTAATTTTATGGTTTGAACCCTCCACTATCTCGACGTGGCGCATTTAACCCCTTCCGCTCGCTGCAATCTCCCGCCCTGTGAGGAGTAAAATTGTCTGGCATTAGCCATAGTAAAATAATTAACAATCGAAGTATAGTAAGGTTAGATATACTGCCGAAACAGAGAACATAGGAGTCTAACGTTTTGAGCGAAGGCCCTTCGTCAGAGAGAAGCGTCAGGCACGATCGAGAATCGCATAGAAAATCGGCCACTTTCATCGGGCAGTTCGCAGGCCACCTGCGTGCTGGCTCATGCGAGTTGTCGGCCGAGCCAATCTCGTTCCCAGAGCACACGTTCCCCACCCGGGAAACGAGAGACTCTGGGATAATCCGTTCACGCCAACACATGATTCTTGTGATCCGGAAGAAGAGTAATCATGTTCATCAGCCAATGAAATATCGATGTGAAACGGATTATCCCAGTGTCTCTCGTTTCCCGGGTGGGGAACGTGGGCTCTGGGAACGAGATTGCGGCCGAGCTTGATGAAATTTTCTAAATTCTAAACACACACACACAACAATAACTGAGTGAACTGTCCATATATAGCCAATAAGAAAATCAAGACAAAGAAAAAATCAGTCAAAGTTATCTGATAGTTGAGATATTTATTCACCCTCCATAGCTGATTGGGTTTGTTTTTATGTTAACTCGTCACTTTCTTAGTCAGTCGTCAAGTATACTTTCCACGACTGATTCGAACTTTAAAATCCGTTTTAAAGGTCAATTGGGTACACACATCTGCCAAAAAACAAATAACCCGACTTCTTTTGGGGGTAGTAAACGGCCAACAAACAACATATTTTAGTCATTAAACATGGAAGTTTACGATACTAGATCGCACCTTGTTCTTCGTCTAATTTTCCGCCACATTTGATTTCAAGTCAGCAAATGCATGATATCCTACAATATCCCTAGTATCTCTTCAACGGATCCATTATTTTCCTTTATCTTCCTAATTTTATCGTATGAACCCACATGTAGCACAACGCGCCTTCGCTCCTTATTCATCTCGCGCTAGCCTCACTTGGTCTCGCGTGTTGGTCTCCCAGTCGACAGCCGCAAATTCCGGTCGGGAGTGTAAACAAACAACGAGCTAATATAAGAAAGAAAATCATGTGACTAAAAATAAGCCAATAAGATAAAAATAACAATAACAAATTAATAATGAGATGCGAAAGACATTTGCTATTCCTACCGGCGATGAGCAAAAAAGGAGGGTGTATGAAAAGGATGAGCGAGAGTAAAAAATGGATAAATTAATTAAGTGAAAACACTGTCTATGCCGCTCTTCCTAAACAAAAACAGCATCTTCAGAAGTGTTAAATAAAAGAAAAAAAATAGATAAAGTGAAAACAAAATAAAGTGAAAACTCTGTTTTTATGTCCGCCCTTGCTAAACATAAACAGCGTCTTCAGAAGTGTTAAATAAATGAAAAACGTGCGTTGAGTCCGTGAGGATGAATGGAATGTAACCTGAATGTCAGGCCTTTATTTGTTCCCGCCTTCCGCTAAACCCGGCAGCGCGGGCAGAGGTGCGGGCGAGCGAGAGGGCGAGAAAAACAAAGGCCTGAGGAAACTCTTAACAAAACTATCTTCCGCCCACTTTGCTATTTTTAAACATGAACGAGTATGATTGATATGAGTTGTCAAAAGAACAAAGCGTATGTTTTGAATTCATCCCACAGAAATATATTAGTCTTTCTCCGCGTCTGGTTTTAGTCCAGACTAATCTAGGTAGAATTGCAATAAATACACGAGCTCGAATTGAAGGCGTTTGTCCATGGTATCTAGACCCGATTTGATTCAAAATTCCACCATAATAAAAGATAAACACGATTTGATAGCCGCCTTGATATAGTTTCGACTAAATTAATAAAATATATAATTTTGTAGCACAGGCTAGAACGTTGGAGAAAAGGATCGACTGGATATTGATGTTTTATATTAAAAACAAACGCAATATAGTTTGGGAATTATTTTATACAGTTTTAGAATTTAAATTTTAGAATGCAGGTAGGCCGTTTAATATATTGATACATAATCATAAACACGTCTCAACCGTATAAACTCAGTCATCCACATAGTGACTAACTGTTCCGAGATTCCCGTTTTGTAACTTACGGGTCCACTTTAATTTCTGACAACCATTGTTCAGCACTGCCATAAACAACTTGGACTTTCGCATCGGCTTCGCCTTCAGTAGCCATCGTCCCTGATCATCGACCGAAGGACCCAAGTAGACTGCTTTTCGCAAGGTCTCCACCTGCTACAACGAAATTCCTCACCGTGCCATGTTGAAGTCGATGAAGTTCAGAGAACACAAATGGCAATATCTGACTTTTACCAAAACCAGTGGGCAAAACAGCAAAGACATCTTGGCTGTCAACAGCGAGCTTTCGAATGCACGTCGTTTGTTCTCGTTTCAAAGACTCATAGCCGAAATGTGTCAATGAATTTAACAAAGCGGTTTCGAAAAATCCTCCTATGGTTTGATTTTCCGACATAATAAATGATTAAATGAATGAATTGGTCACAGAAACGTACACGATAAACACATTCGAGAAATGGCGATGAACTTGTCACGGTGTGCACCTTGACGGTGCACCTTCGGGCAGTTGTTTATCTGAATGAACCAATCAAAATCCTTACTTCAATTAGTCAGCCAATCAGAGCTCCCGTCCATGAGATGGACGGAGTCCCTGCACAGTTTTGTTAAGAGTTTCCTCAGGCCTTTGTTTTTCTCGCCTTCTCGCTCGACCGCACCTCTGCCCGCGCTACCGCGTTTAGCGGAAGGCGGGAACAAATAAAGGCCTGACATTCAGGTTAAATGGAATGCTACTTTCATTTCACTCTTTGTAAAATAAATAACTTCTTCAGTTTGTTATCGACTCAACCCTTTCATGTCGGTAGGTTTTCCTGTGGCGAGTAAAATAGTTTTCTGTTTGCCAAATTCAAATTGTTTTGCGTTAGCCAAAGTAGAATACTTAATATGTTGTAGTGCGTGTGGTACGTTTATGAGCTTGGTATAATGTAACAGACGTTTGATAGGCGTTCGTCAAGCTCAAATACTCACAAAATACTTCGAGCTCCAGACAGGGATCGAACCTGAAACCTTCGAATGATTGAGCTCTAACCATTGAGCTACTGAGACTCAGATGATTTGAACGTATAGATTGAATATGTGTACAGCCCACAACCTTCTGATCGCCAGTGAGATGCTCTAATCATAGAGCTACTGAAACTCAGATCATTTGAGCGTAGATTGAATATGTGCACGATCGACAACCTTCTGATCACCAGTGAGATGCTCTAACCATTGAGCTACTGAGACCCAGATGATTTGAACGTATAGATTGAATATGTGTACAACCAACAACCTTCTGATCGCCAGTGAGATGCTCTAACCATTGAGCTATACTGAAACTCAGATGATTTGAACGTCGATTGAATATGTGTACAACCCACAACCTGCTGATCACCAGTGAGATGCTCTAACCATTGAGCTACTGAGACTCAGATGATTTGAACGTAGATTGAATATGTGTACAACCCACAACCTTCTGATGACCAGTGAGATGCTCTAACCATTGAGCTACTGAGGCTTAAATGCAGAGCTAAGGTTGCAGATGTGTTCTGGTGACCAGTGAGATTCTCTAACCATTGAGCTACTGAGACTCAGAAGGAGAGCTAAAGTTACAAATGTGCACAACCTCTAACCTTGGTCACCTGACGTGATTTCTGTGATCTGTCGTGACGTAATTTGACCTGAGCTGTGACGTGATATGTGACGTCACGTAGGGGGCCTTATTAGAAGGATGGGGCTTAATAGATGAAATGCAGTAATTAAATTATGACCCTAATTATTATTTTTTCTTTAGATTCTGACCCTGTTACCCGTCCGCAAACTGGATGCAGTAAATCAAATATACATGGTGTATCATTGGTAGTTGGACTGGTGATTAGCTTTCTTGCAGCCTTGGTTATTGCTGCTATTGTGTGGATTATCACGTCGAAACGAAGAAAATTAACGGGTAAGAAAAAATATATCCTTGTTCGTGTTTTAGATCTGAACTGCGAATGTTTTGAATAGCTTGAAAAACGATCCAATTTGGTAAGTTCATTGGCGTAGTAATTTTGGAAAATAATGTTGTCTAAGCCAAGAAAATCAAAGCTAAAGTTTATATAAATCACGAGGATTCTTTATCAGATTAATGAGAGTATGTGTGTGTGTGTGTGTGTGTGTGTGTGTCTGTCTGTCTGTCTGTCTGTCTGTCTGTCTGTCTGTTTGTCCGTCCGTCCGTCCGTCCGTCCGCCCGTTCGTCCGTCCGTCCGTCCGCCCGTTCGTCCGTCCGTCCGTCCGTCCGTCTGTGTGTGTGTGTGTGTCTGTCTGTCTGTCTGTCGGTCTGTCTGTCTGTCTGTCTGTCTGTCTGTCTGTCTGTCTGTCTGTCTACAATTTCCAATAATCTAATAGATATTAATGGCTATGAAGTAATAAGAAGAGATCGAAATCGCTGTGGAGGTGGAGTCTGTATTTATCTTCGGTCGAGTATAAATTATCATCTTAGACCTGATTTGAATAATGAACCTTATGAAATATTGACTGTTGATATTATTAAGCCAAATAGTGCATCTTTTAATGTAACCACTCTTTACAGACCACCATCATGCGAGGACGGTTTTTTCTGTAGTTTAGAGAAATTAGTTCAAAAGTTAGATGTTGAATGTACAGAAAATGTTCTTCTTGGAGATCTAAACTGCAATTATCTTTCAGAAACTTATAATAGCCAATTAAATAAGCTGAAACTTATTAGTGAAACCTATCAATTAACGCAGCTTATTAAAGAACCTACTAGGGTAACTACCTCTTCTAGAACATTGATTGATATTATATTTTCTAGCGATCCTTCGCGGATTATTGTTTCTGGAGTTGCCCATGTTGGAATCAGTGACCATAGCATGGTGTATGCCGTTCGTTAAACAGCTATACCAAATAAAAATTCTCATAAATTTGTCACGACGAAAAGTTTTAAAAATTTTAAAGCTGAATCTTTTCTTGCTGATCTTAGTACAGTTTCTTGGGATTGTTAAGATAATTGCAACACTGTAAATGAAATGTTAGAAACTTGGCAAGAAATGAAACATAAAATTAACTTTCAGTGTTGTAATAGGAAACATTTTCGTGCTTTCCGTTCTTTTTAAGTGATTTTGCTATATATATTACAGTGATTGCAGATAAACATTGCCCAATACTAACCAGATGGGTTAGGAATAAGCGGTCCCCGTGGATTACTTCCCAATTAAGAAAACTGATTGTTGATCGTGACAACTTAAAAAAGCAGGCAATAAATCAAAATGATCCAGTTGTCTGGGCTGATTTCAAAAAACTAAGAAATTCTATTAATAATAAAATTAAAGAGACTAAATCAAAATATTACCGTTCTCAATTTGAGAAAAATGTGGGTAACTCCAGAGCAATTTGGAAAACTATCAATCAATTGTCTCACCGTAAGGACACCGCAATGAGTACAATTAGTGAACTGGTCATTAATGAAGTTTCCTACACGGATCCTTCAAACCTTTGTGAGATTTTGAATGACCATTTCAGTGATATAGGTCCTAAGTTGTCTGCTACTCTAGTGGAGAGTGATAAAAGCTTTGAAGATTATATCACGCCAACTGATTTTTCGTTTGATTTAACTTTAACCTCTCCGGATATTGTATTAAAAATCCTTCAAAAGATGCCCACACATAAGGCCACTGGTTTAGATAACATTTCTTGTCGGCTTCTTAAAATAGCTGCTCCAATAATTTGTTCTTCATTGGCAAATATTGTCAACAAATCTATTGAAAGCGGAATTTATCCATCAGTATGGAAAAAGGCAAGGGTTTTTCCACTCTTTAAGGCAAATGTCCGCACAGATCCAAATAACTACCGACCAATTTCCATCTTGCCAGTGTTATCAAAAGTTTGTGAAAAAGTTGTGTATAGTAAATTTTATAGCTTTTTAAAAGATCACAAATTACTGGCAAAATACCAGTCAGGGTTTCGTTCTATACATTCCACAATGACGGCTTTATTGGATGCAACCAATGAATGGTATTTAAATATGGATGAAGGAATGGTGAATCTGGTCGTTTTCCTTGACTTAGCCAAGGCGTTCGACACTGTTTCACACAATATTCTTTTACAAAGGCTCTAATATTATGGTGTTAGTGGTTTAACTCTTGATTGGTTTAAGTCGTATTTATCTAATCGCCAGCAACAATGTGTTGTTGGAACATGTATGTCTAAACCAAGAAATATTACCTGTGGTGTTCCACAAGGATCAATTTTAGGCCCATTGCTATTTTTAATTTACATTAATGATTTGCCTGGGTGTCTTGAGTTTACTAAATCGCGAATGTTTGCTGACGATACTATCGTCAGTGCCGCCGCTAAATCTACTGTTGAATTACAGAAAAAGATTAACCTTGATTTAGACAATGTAAGATCGTGGCTACTTTCTAACCAGCTTAGTTTAAATGTTTTGAAAACAGAATATGTGTTTATTGCTTCTGATTTTAGACTGTGGAATTTAGGTCAAGTTTCGTCTCTCCATTTCGACAATAAACCAATCAAGAAAGTTACTACTGCTAAACATCTAGGTGTAGAGCTAGATGACAATTTAGCTTGGTATGATCAAGTTGATTCTATATGCAAGAAAGTTTGTCGTTCAATCAATGGTCTTAAACAAGCACGAAAATGTGTTCCCAAAAATATTTTGGTAACGATTTATAATTCTCTTATTTTGCCATTATTCGACTACTGCGATGCTGTCTGGGGAAACCTGAATCTAGGTCTTTCCAAAAAATTACAAAAGTTACAAATCGTGCAGCACGCAAGTAGTAATAGACCCCCATCGAGGGACCAAAGGGATGCCGCCTCATTAAATATTCAATTTTTAATTATTCATTCTGAGGCTCCTTTGGGACAATCTAACCCTAACCTGATTACGTCATTATGTCTCGTGCTCCTGTAGGACCCCCTAACCCTAACTGTCACGCAACCCCCCGGTTTTCTTCTACGTCACACTTATTATGTCTAATGTTCCTTTGGGATACCTAACCCTAACCTCATTATTTATGCTTACATCATTATTTCTCAGGTTCCTTTGGGACTTCCCAACCCTAACTTCCCCCCTAAACCCTAGCTGTTACTCAACCCCCTGGTTTTCACTACGTCATAATCGACTTTATTACTTATGCATCGTCATCGTTAGCTTTTATTCCAACCCCCCGGTATTCACTACACGTCATAACCGATAGCGCTCCGAAATCTGACTTCGGATCCGAAGTTCTGGGTTACGTCATTATCAAAAGGCATTCGACTTATATTCCTTATAAGTAATAGTAATTACCTTTTCATTTATGCACTTTATCCTACTACCAGTTAACACTTGTGGGACATGTAAGCATACAGAGCATGCGTGCAATAAACTCAAGACAAAATAGAGGTTCTTTACAAGGAACTAAAGAGAAATTAGTAGACACACTTTATATTTTTATCCTAAATATTGTCTAGAGGAATATAGTGGGTTTCGAACATTCTAAATGACTGAATCTGGTGAGATAACTTAACTCGAATATTATCTGAATAAGCTATGAATATTATATTAGGGTTAGAACCTAACAGAATAAATCATCTTAGAATCATACCTAACTAAACCCTCGTTTATAAGTAAAGGAAGATAGAATGAGGAATCATTTCGAGAAGCTGAACTTAGGATACGTACGAATCAATCCGAAAAGCCGTGAGCTCAGAAAAAAACATATTGGCACATAGCAATGAAAAGCTTATATATGAATATTATATTAGATATTTGGTTCGCTTTTGAATATTATATTAGATATTTGTGTCGCTTTTGTGATGTTTATACGTATAGGAACCGTATGAAGTTAAAAAGAGTTGCCTTGAAGGGTAGCGAATCGTTATTGTACACTTAGAAGAACATTATTCGACAACATCGTTGACCAAGCACTTTGAAAAATTACAGAGCTTGGTTAAATAATTCGTCGCTATGATTTAGTATGTTATAAGGTTCTCGCACGTGCAGAACACAAAAGGGAAAAGTCATTAAACTTACTAATGGCTAAAACATAACCGGATTTGCATATAAGTAGAATATTTAATTCATTTTAGGGGGGGTGATCATGAGCTTTGGGGAATAATAAGGGGTATTAATGCATGGGCAAGTTTAGGCGGAGCGTTGATGTAACCATGGAGAATGTACAGCGTCGCGTCGTCTCATAAGGCAGAATTCAAAGTATTCAGTTTAAAATATTTAAATAAATGTTTAATATTTAAATTTAATTTCTTGGTCCAAAAAATCAAAGCATAGTCGAAAGTGTTATCGTATTTGAAGAAAACACAGTTAATCAACCTGTTGGAGACAGTCCTGTTGTTAGTTTGGCAAGCGAAGAGTGTGTAAATGATTCTAGCTTCCCCCTAACCTTAGCTGGATAGAGTAAACGATGCCTTCAATGAAGAAACCGTTCGGTAAGCTGTTCGAAATATATTGAAACACTTTCTTTCAAAAGTTTGTATAAGCACTAATGTTTCTGTTTCGATTAAATGATTAAAGTGCCTATCTCAGGGTTGGGGATTTTACATATTTAGGATATTTTGAACATTTTAAGAAGATTTGTAATATATCTTCTTTTCCTAAAATTTCATCTTCATGGACTTTTTTGCTGTTAAAGTTGGCGATTTTGACGATGGCCGTGAAAAGTTTTTACTGGGTTCTAGTCGCCGGAAGTGACGTAGAAGCAGGGAGACCTTCTCAGACAGCAACAGTGTTTACATCGGGAGTTTACGGTTCACCTTGGATTTTCTTGGCTTTATTCAGGTTATTTTGTCGGAAATTCTTTTAAAAACTATGCCAAACAGGTGAGTAGTGTTTTTACTCTCGAATGAACCCAATTGATATGCTAGAATAGCGCTGTATGCCATTCTTTTATTTTCGACAATAACGATGTACAATCCCGACTCACGGGAGGCGAATAAAAGGATAGCTTTCGGGTGAAAGGAACGCCGAATTGTCAAGGATAAAGGTGTGAAATGAACGCCGACATCTAATTCTGTGACCTGTTCGTTGTTCGAAGTAGTTTCAACGGGAATATTTGGTATTAAGACGATTCACAGCAGTTTATCACGAGGAAAACCCGTCGGTGTGGCGATTACAAAACGACAACAATAGAGCGTGGGAAAGTGACAAGAACTTGTGCATGTCATCAGTCTCATATTTCTTTTTATCGAAGTATTGTTTGGGTTTGATCTTTGATCAAGAATATATCGAAATATACTTGACTTGGTAATGCCGTCTACCTCTGGTTCTAACACTGATAGCTAAAATGACTAGACTAGGATGTAAATATTCCGGGATACGTAATCGAGATCGAAACGAAGTAAAACTGTCTTCCAGTGCAGTGCGGCCATACCTCAGTGAAGACGAATCATCTGAATGCATTGTCAAGCCGTATGAAGACGAGTCGGTTGCCGATGAAATTTGGATCGTAAATCATGAGCACATGCGACTTGAAAAAGGTCTTTAGTACGACGGCTACAAATTCGCTTTTGAGGGCCACGATAAGGTAAATGATTGGTAAGTTTAATTGAAAGTTGCTTTTATCAGTGAATTTATGTTTACGTTTTATCTGCAATGTTGTTTTCACGCATTTGCTAAAACAAAATTGTATGCTGTCAAAGCCATATGATTCGCATGTTTAATTCTATTCGATATTACTCTGACACTGAATTGCTTAATGCGAATGCGAAGGAATGTCAGTAAATCAAGCTGCATTGAAATGGTTTATAATAACAGTGATCAAGTTATTTACATTTGTTTGCCTGGAAATCTGGTCACTGCGTCTAGCGGGATAAAGATAAAGTATCAAATAAAAGATCAGTACAGAAAACAGGTAGGAACTGTCTGTTGATTAGTTAATGAATACTTGCATCCACTTTTGAAATTTGAACTTGCAGGCGACAGTATATATACAGAGTCAATTTCTTCAAGTTTGAAGATGAAATCGCACAATTGTTGTTGTTTATCGAATTGGACGAGCACTGAATTGTGGCAATTTTGAAGAACGAAGCAATTCTATTTGCCTAGGTGAATTGCGCGCAGCTGGCTTTATATTCGCAAGTGGAAATCGGGAAGCGAACGCGTATTCTATTAATCAATACTGACAGTATCTACCTGCTTTCTACATCATCTATTTTATACTTTGCCTCGTCAATTCTTCGATATTTGCAGCCCGCTAGACGCAGTGACCAGATATATAACAAATATATACATGCGAATCATTTGGCTTTGACAGCATACAATTTTGTTTTAGCAAATATGGCCAATTGCAAATATGGCATGCCAGTATACAACATTCGATAAAACGTAAACATAAATTCACTGATAAAGCAAACATTCATAACTTACAAATCGTTCACCTTATTGTGCCTGGCAAAGCGAATTTATAGCCTGATAGCCATCGTAGAAGATATTTTTCAAGTCGCATTTGATCCTAAGCTCGTCTTCATACGGCTTGACAATGCATTCTGATGATTCGTCTTCAGGTATCAATGGCCTAGACAGTAATACTTCGTCTGCGATCTCGATTACGTATCCCGGAATGTTTACCTCCCAGTCTAGTCATTTTGGCTATCAGCATTAGAACCAGAGGTAGACGACATTGCCAAGTCAAGTATATTTCGATGTATTCTTGATCGAAGATCGAATTCGATAAAAAGAAATATGAGACTGATGACATGCACAAGTTCTTGTCACTTTCCGGAAAAACACGCTCTATTGTTGTCGTCTTGTAATCGCCACACCGACGGGTTTTCCTCCTGATAAACTGCTGTGAATCGTCTTCGTACCAAACTACTTCGAACAACGAACAGGTCATAGAAGTAGATGTCCGCGTTCATTTCACACCTTTATCCTTGACAAATCGGCGTTCCTTTCACCCGAAGCTATCCTTCTTTAAGTTCTTTTATTCGCCTCCCGTGAGTCGGGATTGTACATGTTATTGTCGAAAATAAAAGAATGGCATACAGCGCTATTCTAGCATATCAATTGAGAGTAAAAAAGAGAGTAAAAAAACAGAGAGTGAAAACACTACGCACCTGTTTGGCATAGTTTTTAAAAGAATTTCCGACAAAATAACCTGAAAAAAGCCAAGAAAATCCAAGGTGAACCGTAAACTCCCGATGTAAACACTGTTGCTATCTGAGAAGGTCTCCCTGCTTCTACGTCACTTCCGGCGACTAGAACCCAGTAAAAAATTTTCACGGCCATCGTCAAAATCGCCAACTTTAACAGCAAAAAAGTCCATGAAGATGAAATTTTAGGAAAAGAAGATATATTACAAATCTTCTTAAAATGTTCAAAATATCCTAAATATGTAAAATCCCCAACCCTGAGATAGGCACTTTAACATATCTAAAACTGCCTAGTCTCTTCGTATAACATATCCCTTGACTGTTCGAATATCCGCTCGATATAAGCCTTGGGAAATCGTAATAGCGTAGATTCTCTTCTTTTCCTTCTTTTCTCCAGTTGCATACTAGCATAAATTGTTAACCAATATGATATTTTATCGTTACGATAAGAGCACCGTTTTTCAAATGTCTGCTTTTCATTCAGACACCAAGGCTCTATCACTTTGTCTTGACATAATATGACCATTTTCTGTAGTGTCTTTCTTTTCTTTAGTTTTAAGAGTGTATACGCTCGAAGTAATTGTGTGTTTAAATCTTCGTCCCTGCGGTTTTCTATAAGCTGATGATCCCGTAGGTAAAGTCGAAGGTTTATCGCTCGTCTCCATTCTTTATTTTCTTCTTCACTCATCATGAAGAAAAACACCGCAACAACTAAACCTTTGTTGACAACAAGCAGTAACCATTGATTACTAATACTTAGATTGAGGAGATGTCTTCGAAAGTTCAAAACCGTTGTGTAAACACGGAACGGTTTGCCGTACTGGTAAGGTCAATCGAGAAGTCGCGAGTATGAGGAATTGATCGAGAAACTGTAAGAACGTAAGGTACAGACGAAATATTATTTGTCTATAGAATGGCTGAGTGCAATGTTTAAGTCCATGTACACTATTGGTGTTAGTGGATCATTAGCATTTTAAACAAAAGAACGTGTCTGGGCGAGTTTGGGCGACGTCAGAGCTTAGACAAAGAAATCCTAATTAATATGCTTATTCACGGCGTCGGTTTTCTCGGCGTATCATTTGCTTGCTATTTGCTGTTGGAGTAAGACCGCAGAGATGGAGGGTTTATATGAAAAATTGTTTTCAATGTTCGAAGCTATTTACAATGAAACTTTGTGGGAAGAATATTCGAAGCTTTGTCATGAAAAGTGCTACGGTTGTAGGACTAACCATCCTAGTCAGAAACAACACAGTTGCCTAACAGATGATGAGCAATGGAGATCGTGCTACGAAGAGACCAGGACAAACGTCAACGAACGTATCTGGATAGAGTTCAACGAAGCGATGCAGGCGTTGAAATTACGAATCCAAAGAGACAATAATAAATACTCTCAAGACGCTACAGAGACAATGAGAGAGCCGGTGGAAATTGACGACTCGCCAAATATTCTTTCTATATCTGTTCTGTTTAGCTGTCCATTAAAGTATCTGTACCAAGTAAAAGACACTGGTGTAAAATTTACGAGTACGATAAAGAATCCTCGGGAGGCTTACGAGGAGTATCTTCTTGAAAAGTCTAGAAACTTAACGACGAAAAGCGATCTGAACTATATGTGAACTAATGCTATATGTGTTATGAGAACATTATCGAGTTAATCCAAAGTTAAATTATGTTTTTAGTTAAATAAAATTTCTTGGACTATTTAGTGTGTAAGAAAGATGTGTAATTTTATCTGAAGATAAATTAATAAAGACATATGAGCAACATTATAATAGTTCTTTGTAGTTTATTTTTATATTGTAACAAATTACAGTGTACATATTGACAGCTAATTATTTACATAAACAAATGTTTTTAAATAAACTGTCCTGCGTTTACGATTTCTTCTAGCGCACCCACTTCTTATAGATATCGTTTGTTTCTCTGTTTTGCATAATATAACTCGACAAGACCTTTTATACGAGAGTTGATAAGCGGTAACTTATACATTTAACATGTACCAAAGGAATATCAGAAAGACATACACATTAATTGTAAATAATTTATTTAAATTCAGCATAGTACAGAAGATAATGTTTCAACGATTCAACAGTAACTTTAATTCTTATAATGGGTGTCATTCCAATACTATGGCGTTTGGATTGATTGTAGGAGTACACTAGTTTTTTGTAATAATGGTTTTTTTTTCGTTTGATGAAATCTAAACATATATTCAAAATGCAGTCCGATATAGCCTTTCATAAACCATTATCAGTATGTCTCAATGTCGCTTTTCTCAGGTATTCAGCACTTATTCTTATACCCTGGGTTGATATACATAATGTGTATCAGTCGGAAATATCCCGGATCTTACTCGGATTTCATCGGGACATGTCGGCGTGAGATCGACAAACAGGTAAGAATACGGCTCTTTAGTCGCCATCTGATAGGCTTGCTGGAAAAATTTAGTGTTGCTAGGATACAACTGTTTGGCAAGATGAGTCACTTGACTTGCATCACGAACATTTTTTGTTAGGACAAAGTAACTAGCGTTGAGAGAGATGGTACGATGGTCTTTGCTTTGATGAAATAAGTTTTGCACGATATAAATTACACTGAGATTACCATGATGGGATTTCTTCGTGAATAGTTTGGCAATAATCGTATCTTTTTCACCCATCATATCATCAATGATAAACAAATTTCTTATTTGGGGATTAATACTATCCAATATAGATTCGGATAAAACTTGCACAAACTGAATGCCTGGAGTAAGAAGTTCCATTTTAGCAAACATGTCTTGGTACTCCGAAAAAAAATAAATTTTATTTTCTGGGACAGGGTCGATCATGATTTGGGCGTTGACTAACAATTCCTTGACAAAGCTTGTCTTCCCAGTCTTGGTCCCTCCAGAGACCAAGAGTCCAAAGGGATGAGTTAATTGTATGGAGTATGTCTTTTTGTTAAGATTATATCCTTGAGTGTCTTCTCTAATGCATGTGGGGATACCAAAACGAACCAATGCGCATGCATAGCTGGACGTCACTTGGACGTTACTTAGACGCCGCCTCTAAGGGATTAACTCATGAGTAAATGAGTAACTCGTGAGTAAAGGAGTAACTCATGAGAAAAGAAGTAGATTGTGAGTTACTCATGAGTAAATGAGTAACTCGTGAGTAAAGGAGTAACTCGTGAGTAAAGGAGTAACTCATGAGTAAAGGAGTAGCTTGTGAGTTACTCATGAGTAAATGAGTAACTCGTGAGTAAATGAGTAACTCCTGAGTAAATGAGTAACTCATGAGTAAATGAGTAACTCGTGAGTAAAGGAGTAGCTCATGAGTTACTCATGAGTAAATGAGTAACTGGGTAACTCGTGAGTTACTCATGAGTAAATGAGTAACTCATGAGTAAATGAGAAACTCATGAGTAAATGAGTAACCCGTGAGTTAGGGGATCAGAGAGGGCACATGATGTACAATAAACGTTTAGAGTTTTAGTGACAACTTACGTTAGATTCTTAAGGACTTATGTGTCCCGGAAGGACTTTTATTTGATAATTAGTCCCGTTTGAACAATACATCATGTGCCCTCTCTGATCCCCTAACTCACGAGTTACTCATTTGCTCATGAGTTTCTCATTTACTCAAGAGTTACTCATTTACTCATGAGTTACTCATTTACTCATGAGTAACTCACGAGTTACCCATTTACTCATTTACTCATGAGTAACTCATGAGCTACTCCCTTACTCACGAGTTACTCATTTACTCATGAGTAACTCACAAGCTACTCCTTTACTCATGAGTTACTCCTTTACTCACGAGTTACTCCTTTACTCACGAGTTACTCATTTACTCACGAGTAACTCACAAGCTACTTCTTTACTCATGAGTTACTCCTTTACTCACGAGTTACTCATTTACTCATGAGTTAATCCCTTAGAGGCGGCGTCTAAGTAGCGTCCAAGTGACTTCCAGCTATGCATGCGCATTGGTTCGTTTTGGTATCCCCACATGCATTAGAGAAGACACTCAAGGATATAATCTTATTTTTCTCACATAAATTTTCACAAGTAGTTTGAGAGTTGTTCTGTGAACATGCCTTGCGCTTGTAATATTTGCGAAAAGAGCTTTTCAAGACAGTTACAACGTCACGTAAAGGTCCTGCATGGGGGAACTCGGCCAATACAAACAATGTCTACTGATTCTACATTTAAGTATTCTCCATTTGATGGAACGCATCGAATTACCAAGACAACAAAAAGACATACTCCATACAATTAACTCATCCCTTTGGACTCTTGGTCTCTGGAGGGACCAAGACTGGGAAGACAAGCTTTGTCAAGGAATTGTTAGTCAACGCCCAAATCATGATCGACCCTGTCCCAGAAAATTTAATTTTCTTTTTTTCGGAGTACCAAGACACGTTTGCTAAAATGAAACTTCTTATTCCAGGCATTCAGTTTGTGCAAGGTTTATCCGAATCTATATTGGATAGTATTAATCCCCAAATAAGAAATTTGTTTATCATTGATGATATGATGGGTGAAAAAGATACGATTATTGCCAAACTATTCACGAAGAAATCCCATCATGGTAATCTCAGTGTAATTTATATCGTGCAAAACTTATTTCATCAAAGCAAAGACCATCGTACCATCTCTCTCAACGCTAGTTACTTTGTCCTAACAAAAAATGTTCGTGATGCAAGTCAAGTGACTCATCTTGCCAAACAGTTGTATCCTAGCAACACTAAATTTTTCCAGCAAGCCTATCAGATGGCGACTAAAGAGCCGTATTCTTACCTGTTTGTCGATCTCACGCCGACATGTCCCGATGAAATCCGAGTAAGATCCGGGATATTTCCGACTGATACACATTATGTAAATCAACCCAGGGTATAAGAATAAGTGCTGAATACCTGAGAAAAGCGACATTGAGACATACTGATAATGGTTTATTAAAGGCTATATCGGACTGCATTTTATAATATATGTTTAGATTTCATCAAACGGAAAAAAAAACATTATTACAAAAAACTAGTGTACTCCTACAATCAATCCAAACGCCATAGTATTGGAATGACACCCATTATAAGAATTAAAGTTACTGTTGAATCGTTGAAACATTATCTTCTGTACTATGCTGAATTTAAATAAATTATTTACAATTAATGTGTATGTCTTTCTGATATTCCTTTGGTACATGTTAAATGTATAAGTTACCGCTTATCAACTCTCGTATAAAAGGTCTTGTCGAGTTATATTATGCAAAACAGAGAAACAAACGATATCTATAAGAAGTGGGTGCGCTAGAAGAAATCGTCAACGCAGGACAGTTTATTTAAAAACATTTGTTTATGTAAATAATTAGCTGTCAATATGTACACTGTAATTTGTTACAATATAAAAATAAACTACAAAGAACTATTATAATGTTGCTCATATGTCTTTATTAATTTATCTTCAGATAAAATTACACATCTTTCTTACACACTAAATAGTCCAAGAAATTTTATTTAACTTAAAACATAATTTAACTTTGGATTAACTCGATAATGTTCTCATAACACATATAGCATTAGTTCACATATAGTTCAGATTGCTTTTCGTCGTTAAGTTTCTAGACTTTTCAAGAAGATACTCCTCGTAAGCCTCCCGAGGATTCTTTATCGTACTCGTAAATTTTACACCAGTGTCTTTTACTTGGTACATATACTTTAATGGACAGCTAAACAGAACAGATATAGAAAGAATATTTGGCGAGTCGTCAATTTCCACCGGCTCAACCATTGTCTCTGTAGCGTCTTGAGAGTATTTATTATTGTCTCTTTGGATTCGTAATTTCAACGCCTGCATCGCTTCGTTGAACTCTATCCAGATACGTTCGTTGACGTTTGTCCTGGTCTCTTCGTAGCACGATCTCCATTGCTCATCATCTGTTAGGCAACTGTGTTGTTTCTGACTAGGATGGTTAGTCCTACAACCGTAGCACTTTTCATGACAAAGCTTCGAATATTCTTCCCACAAAGTTTCATTGTAAATAGCTTCGAACATTGAAAACAATTTTTCATATAAACCCTCCATCTCTGCGGTCTTACTCCAACAGCAAATAGCAAGCAAATGATACGCCGAGAAAACCGACGTCGTGAATAAGCATATTAATTAGGATTTCTTTGTCTAAGCTCTGACGTCGCCCAAACTCGCCCAGACACGTTCTTTTGTTTAAAATGCTAATGATCCATTAACACCAATAGTGTACATGGACTTAAACATTGCACTCAGCCATTCTATAGACAAATAATATTTCGTCTGTACCTTACGTTCTTACAGTTTCTCGATCAGTTCCTCATACTCGCGACTTCTCGATTGACCTTACCAGTACGGCAAACCGTTCCGTGTTTACACAACGGTTTTGAACTTTTGAAGACATCTCCTCAATCTAAGTATTAGTAATCAATGGTTACTGCTTGTTGTCAACAAAGGTTTAGTTGTTGCGGTGTTTTTCTTCATGATGAGTGAAGAAGAAAATAAAGAATGGAGACGAGCGATAAACCTTCGACTTTACCTACGGGATCATCAGCTTATAGAAAACCGCAGGGACGAAGATTTAAACACACAATTACTTCGGGCGTATACACTCTTAAAACTAAAGAAAAGAAAGACACTACAGAAAATGGTCATATTATGTCAAGACAAAGTGATGCAGCCTTGGTGTCTGAATGAAAAGCAGACATTTGAAAAACGGTGCTCTTATCGTAACGATAAAATATCATATTGGTTAACAATTTATGCTAGTATGCAACTGGAGAAAAGAAGGAAAAGAAGAGAATCTACGCTATTACGATTTCCCGAGGCTTATATCGAGCGGATATTCGAGCAGTCAAGGGATATGTTATACGAAGAGACTAGGCAGTTTTAGATATGTTAATCATTTAATCGAAACAGAAACATTAGTGCTTATACAAACTTTTGAAAGAAAGTGTTTCAATATATTTCGAACAGCTTACCGAATGGTTTCTTCATTGAAGGCATCGTTTACTCTATCCAGCTAAGGTTAGGGGGAAGCTAGAATCATTTATACACTCTTCGCTTGCCAAACTAACAACAGGACTGTCTCCAACAGGTTGATTAACTGTGTTTTCTTCAAATACGATAACACTTTCGACTATGCTTTGATTTTTTGGACCAAGAAATAAATATTTTAAACTGAATACTTTGAATTCTGCCTTATGAGACGACGCGACGCTGTACATTCTCCATGGTTACATCAACGCTCCGCCTAAACTTGCCCATGCATTAATACCCCTTATTATTCCCCAAAGCTCATGATCACCCCCCCTAAAATGAATTAAATATTCTACTTATATGCAAATCCGGTTATGTTTTAGCCATTAGTAATTTTAATGACTTTTCCCTTTTGTGTTCTGCACGTGCGAGAACCTTATAACATACTAAATCATAGCGACGAATTATTTAACCAAGCTCTGTAATTTTTCAAAGTGCTTGGTCAACGATGTTGTCGAATAATGTTCTTCTAAGTGTACAATAACGATTCGCTACCCTTCAAGGCGACTCTTTTTAACTTCATACGGTTCCTATACGTATAAACATCACAAATGCGACACAAATATCTAATATAATATTCAAAAGCGAACCAAATGTCTAATATAATATTCATATATAAGCTTTTCATTGCTCTGTGCCAATATGTTTTTTCTGAGCTCACGTCTTTTCGGATTGATTCGTACGTATCCTAAGTTCAGCTTCTCGAAATGATTCCTCATTCTATCTTCCTTTACTTATAAACGAGGGTTTAGTTAGGTATGATTCTAAGATGATTTATTCTGTTAGGTTCTAACCCTAATATAATATTCATAGCTTATTCAGATAATATTCGAGTTAAGTTATCTCACCAGATTCAGTCATTTAGAATGTTCGAAACCCACTATATTCCTCTAGACAAGATTTAGGATAAAAATATAAAGTGTGTCTACTAATTTCTCTTTAGTTCCTTGTAAAGAACCTCTATTTTGTCTTGAGTTTATTGCACGCATGCTCTGTATGCTTACATGTCCCACAAGTGTTAACTGGTAGTAGGATAAAGTGTATACTTATAAGGAATATAAGTCGAATGCCTTTTGATAATGACGTAACCCAGAACTTTGGAAATCAGTCGGAGCGCTATCGGTTATGACGTGTAGTGAATACCGGGGGGTTGGAATAAAAGCTAACGATGACGATGCATAAGTAATAAGTCGATTATGACGTAGTGAAAACCAGGGGATTGAGTAACAGCTAGGATTTAGGGGGGAAGTTAGGGTTGGGAAGTCCCAAAGGAACCTGAGAAATAATGATGTAAGCATAAATAATGAGGTTAGGGTTAGGGGTCCCAAAGGAACATGAGACATAATAAGTGTGACGTAGAAGAAAACCGGGGGGTTGCGTGACAGTTAGGGTTAGGGGGTCCTACAGGAGCACGAGACATAATGACGTAATCAGGTTAGGGTTAGATTGTCCCAAAGGAGCCTGAGAATGAATAATTAAAAATTGAATATTTAATGAGGCGGCATCCCTTTGGTCCCTCGATGGGGGTCTATTACTACTCACGCATCATCACCTTTCAGGGTTATGATGTGGGATCACCTGACATATTAAATGACCTAAAATGGGATCAGTTATCTATTAGAAGATTTAAACGCCTAGGTGCCATGATGTATAATATAATTAATGGAGCTGCACCTCAATATCTTTGTGAAAAGTTTGTTGACTCTACAAAAATTCGTTCCTACAGACAAAGATTAACATCAGGTGAAAATAATATAGCGATGTCCAGAATTCCCAAAACGGAATTCTTTAAAAAAAGTTTTTCGTATCGAGGGGTAAAATTTTGGAATTCACTTCCTATTGAGGTTAAAGTTACTCAAACTATGAGTGAATTTAAGAGAAAGCTATCCGAATTTCTTGAAATTGTCAATCAACAAAAATTATTTGTATTATAATTGTGTGTTTAATTTATTATTGTACATATTCTTGATTTTTATATAACTAAAACATTTGTAAAAATATATAAGTTATTAATTTTTTGTAAATATATCTAATTATATAATTATACGGCTTTCATGTAAAGAACTGTTTTACACTTATGAAACTACCGTATTTAAATAAAGGCGAAATCAATCAATCAATCAATCAATCAATCAATCAATCAATCAATCAATCAATCAATCAATCTGTCTGTCTGTCCGTCTGTCTGTCTGTCTGTCTGTCTGTCTGTCTGTCTGTCTGTCTGTCTGCGTGCGTGGTGCGTGTCTGTCTGTTTGTTTGTTTGTTTGTTTGTTTGTTTGTTTGTTTGTTTGTTTGTTTGTTTGTTTGTTTGTTTGTTTGTTTGTTTGTTTGTTTGTTTGTTTGTTTGTTTGTTTGTTTGTTTGTTTGTTTGTTTGTTTGTTTGTTTGTTTGTTTGTTTGTTTGTTTGTTTGTTTGTTTGTTTGTCTGTCTGTCTGTCTGTCTGTCTGTCTGTCTGTCTGTCTGTCTGTCTGTCTGTCTGTCTGTCTGTCTGTCTGTCTGTCTGTCTGTCTGTCTGTCTGTCTCTGTCTGTCTGTCTGTCTGTCTGTCTGTCTGTCTGTCTGTCTGTCTGTCTGTCTGTCTGTCTGTCTGTCTGTCTGTCTGTCTGTCTGTCTGTCTGTCTGTCTGTCTGTCTGTCTGTCTGTCTGTCTGTCTGTCTGTCTGTCTGTCTGTTTGTTTGTTTGTTTGTTTGTTTGTTTGTTTGTTTGTTTGTTTGTTTGTTTGTTAACCCACTGGCGGAGGTATATGCAGTCTCTCAGTGCCCTCTTCTATCCCACATATAAGCAACTTAGTTTTGTTCTTTCAGACAAAGCTCCTGTATTACGAAATGCTACTAACCGAGCCTACAAAACACGCGTCAGTACTATGGACTTAATCAACAGAAACCACGTGAATGGAAAGACTATTAATAATATTCATACCCTAGAATTATCAACCATTACAGGCAATGTTCATTAAAATAAACCAGGAAATACGTTTGGAAAAAATAATTTTAAGTAACTTCCCCTTTTTTCGTGAAAAGTGTTTGCGTTCGGAGGCATTTCCCCCAAATTATAAGCCACTAAATCAGAGGGTCAAAGCGTTGGATAATCAACACTAAGTTTTTAACTTACGTGTGGTGTTAAAGGTCAACTCAAGGCAAATTACATTTTTCGCTTTATATACGTATCAAAGCACGTAGGATCCGAATATGATATCACGTTTGTCCACGCGTGTAAAATGATACGTTAGGTCGTAGCTTATGTCGTGTACTTTTAACATGAGCCCCTGGCTTGGATTGTTGGGCGATCACATCCTGTGCTTGCGACGTTAAATAAATCATTACTCATTACTGCACGCGTGTCGAGATCATTGAACTATAAGAAGACTGGAACGATAACTCGGGGGGGGGGGGGGGGATTTTGAAGCCAGTGCCAGTCCCTTTGCAGGTAGCTCCCATGCTTCAAGTTACTTAATTTTCATCCTGCCATATATTTTGTTTGGGACGTTCACAAATTACTTCAAAACAACGGATTGAAATACATTGTTTTATACGTATGTTTTTAAAAACAGCATTGGCTTCAATTTGATGTATAGTATAAGTTTCCTCGTTATTTTAAACTTTTTAAAATGCAGTAAATGTTCGACCATATTTCGATGGGAAATAACACTAAGAAACTTGTTGTAGTTTTTCTGAGTTTTGAGCTGAAATACTTAAAAATATAAAATAAAAAATAAAATATAATTAAAAAATATAAAAACAACTTCCTTGTAACCTACGGCAAACAAAATGGCAGTTGTTTTTATATTTTTTAATTATTTCCTTTTTAGCTAAAGTCTTGAAGTTTCTATACCAAATAGCATTTTTCAATAGCTTCAGTTTCATATACAGCCTAACGTTCAGCGTTAAGTATTTCAGCTCAAAACTCAGAAAAACTAATTTTAACATTTAAATATTTTTGGCTTTATCCATTCATAGGGCCTGACTTATGGAGTTAGCGTTCCAGTTTACTTAGACTTAATTGGTCGAGATTAGCACCCTCACCGGGCTACAGATCTTCGGCATGCCGTCACGCATTCAACAACAGCTTCAAAAATGTTTCGCAAAAAGTGGTGAACTTGCGATGCGCGTGTAAGGGAAAATCGCCAGCGGTAATGTGTCAGAACCAAACAAAGTGCTAAAAAGCGGTGTCCTGTTTAGCGCCAAAAATGTCGGGTTAAAAATACCGCAATAAATATCTTGCGTCAAAAATACCGCGTTAAAAGTGTCGTGTCAAAATGATTGCGTCACGGACGTCGAATGCTATTGATTCCGCACGAATGAACTAGGCAATGCAAGAGTTATATAATTAAATCTACAACTTCAGCTCATTTGTTTTATTGTTCACACAAGAACTACTAAACGTCTTTTTACATGTTTTCAACGTTTTAAACGTAAACATAGCTATAATCCCAAGACTTACTACAATAATTACAAGCGCTATTAATAAGATAGTTTAAAGTTTTAAATCTAAACATTATAATCCCAAGACTTACTACAATTATAAGCGATATTTATAAGATAGTTTAAAGTTTTAAATCTAAACATTACAAACTCAAGACGTACTACAAGAACAATTATAAGTGCTATTTATAAGATATGTATCGTGGTTCGTGGTTGTGCTAATCCTAACACTGTCCCAAGCCCGAACACAAATCTTAACTCCAAACGTGCCTAACCCAGTGAGCTATATATATATATATATATATATAAGTGAGTTTTGGTTCACGAAATGTTAGAGAGTGCTCAATACCATGTATGGATAGAGCAAAATACAAAGTATGAAGTATAGTTTTACCTTAAAGTCTTCGCTACCACAGGTTTCACCCTAAACGGGATCATCAGGCGACTGAAAAATATCGGTTAGTGGGCTGCTTAAATGCGTTAGTTGGGACGTGAGTGTGGCCGTCGAAATGTCCGGCGCATTCATTTGGAGCGTGGGTGTGGGCGTCGAAACGTTGCGCGCATTCCTTTGATTGTTTAGGTTGATGATCCGAAATCTATTTTTGTGCCGACACGTCGAAACTATTTCTGATCTTTTGTTTAGTAAGAGTTGTTTGTCTGCCTTCATGATGAAAAGTTTTTCGTCCAAACATAAATTGTATCTTTTTTATCCTCCCGTGTAAGAAATTGAGTGTTTTAGTATAGACCAGGTTATGTCGAAACTTTTTTTTTTTTCTTTTAGATTCTAAATGTATTTCGAAAGTTCCGTCTCATTTGAATACTTTTTATTCTGGAAAGATTTAGTATGGTTACGATATCGCTCTTTAAATGTACTTGCTGTCATGCCAATGTATTGCTTAGTGATGTTCGTGTTGCTTATGGAAACAGATGCCTTGTATACTATGTTGTTTGTCATGCATTTTGTCGCCTGATGATCCCGTTTAGGGTGAAACCTCTGGCAGCGAAGACTTTAAGGTAAAACTATACTTCATACTTTGTGTATATATATATATATTTAACAATTATTCACCGAAGTGGAGGTGAATAGTGCTGGATATTCACCGAGCCGCTTCGGCGAGGTGAATATCCACACTATTCACCGAAACTGAGATGAATAATTGTTTTAGCATATACCTCATAAATGAAATAACAAGTTTAACATTCTTATATTTTTCGGTATTTTTATACAAGAGTATAAACAAGACACGGCCGTCGCCGTAGGCCGCCAGCAACTCGGTGTACTCAATTATTTGTCGACAAAACAGCTTTTACAGCTTTTGAATATATTAATGGCTAGAAAATTGTAAAGAAACATACCTGTGGACACTCTTCTACTTAATTTTGTTGACTTTTCTCGTTATTCTACTACATCACCCTTGTTTATCAACAAAATCTCCTGCCTCGGTAAACAAAGCAAAACTGGTCGCCATCTTGTTTTGCCTGCAGGTGAATAGTGCAGGATATCCCGAGCTAGAGGAACCAATCAGAATATATGTATATATATCTGTAATGTTATCTTCTGATCATTGACCAGGCAAATAAATAGAAAACATGTAGACCTGAAGTTTGTATACCTCCAGTCTTCCGCGCAGAGATGAAAATTCAGCCTCGCTACTTTTATAATACAGTGAAACCTCTATTAAAAGTGCTTATTAGACATCTAGATGTCGCACGTGCATAACGATTTATCGAAGAAGGTTATCAACCGCGTCCCAGGTCCATTTGTGGGGGCTGGGCAAAGATGGAGGCCAAAAGCAAAATGGCCGGAACAAAATGGATCTGGCGCAGGCTGCCAAGAATGCGCCATATAATGCCTCATTTTTGACTCGTACACAATTTTCTCAAAGTTTATTGCGCCTAGTCAGGCTTTCGATTGACCTGCAAGATTCAAGATGTCGCTCACGTTAAATGTATTCTTATACTGCGTTCGATATGCTTTGGATAATTCAAACTACAGCGAAATTATCTTCTTTTGCCACCTCAATACTAAAATACTCTTTGACTTTGTTCACTTTTTTGTCACAAGTCTTTCCAATTCGTTTCTCTAGATTTAGAAAACAATTTGGTTGCCTCATGTACTTCGTTGTAATGCAGGGCACAGAGACGATACAACCCATCACTACATATTCTTCCGACGTTTTTTTTCCTGATGTTTTGCCAGCTTTTCTCTCATTTTCATTCATTTTGAAGTTGGTTTAAATTTGCCTCCGTCACTTATTTATAATTTGAGCCCTTTAAACTAATGCCCGCGAGTTAGCCTGAGCGCCTGCTTCAGAATACCTAAAACATCTAATGTTATCTTGACCAATCAGATGTCGTGATAGTTCAGTCAGGACCATTTGTTCCAGCCATTTTGCTTTTGCCCGCCATCTTGGCCCAGCCCCCACAAATGGCGCTGGGGACGAGGTTGCATGGAAGGTTATATATCTTTGTTATTATTAAACCAAATTAATTCGACGGAAGCGCGTGGGTGTGTTTCTCTCACAACACCAAACATGTAGATTTTCAAGTAATAGCGTACCGTCGAGCTGCTATTTATAGCCCATAATGCGGACAAACAAACCAAAATTGACTTCCAAATGATTGCAAATGAGCCATTATCTATTGTTCGGACGGCAAGAATTGTGGGTAATAGCGGCAAACTTAAATAGTGACGTCACCACGACGGAGCGCTATTATGTTTCATAATAGCAAAGATATATAATATTCTCCAATGGCTCATTATATACCTCTAAGATGTTAATTTGTGACGTCAAGATGTTTAATTTGCTTATCAAACAACCAAGCAAAGCTAAGAATAAAAAAAATGCAAAATATGTTACTCTGTCATTTTTAGTGCTATTTCAAATAAGACAGAGTTGATCATACAAATAAGACGGAGGTTTCTTTTTCCCCACCTTGGTAGGAATTAATAAAGTTTTTATTGTCTGTGAAGTGAAACAATCAGTCAGAAAATACGGAAAACAACAGATTAACGCTTAATGCAGGATTAGTGCCAATCAACTTTTGAAATGTTATGTTGCCCGCTGCCATGGGTTACGCGGAAAACATCACGCTCAAATTTTTTGACTGTCACGGAAAGACTGTTCTCCCCATCAGAAAATCAGAACCCTAGAACAACGGATTTTGACACCTGATATATAACAAAAGTAATTATGATTATTAAATGAGCTTTTCTCTAACAATAACGCCGTTTTGTGTGAACAACGATATTCTAAAAGTTGCGTGGCCTGAGTTTCATTTCAGTCTTCTTAAAGAATAGCTGTATAATTTCCAATGATACCAGTCAATGCCTTGACTATTTTTTGTGTTAGTACCATGAAGATACAAACCATTTAAGTTGGATTTATGACAGTCTTTGTACCACCAGGCACCTTTGTAACGCACAGCACAGTTTCCACGAGACAATTTGTCATTGTCTTTATCTTTAGTGGTAAACTTCATTCCATTGTGAAAAGCAAGTGAGTCACCAGCATTACCTTGTATCGAGAAAGAAATGCACCATGTCCGTGTAAAGACGCGTTCTCATAAATCGATCTGATATATCCAACACTCTTCAGTGTTTTTTATCCAGTTTCTAAATACAGCCAAGTAGGTTGAAAATAAGAGACAAAGCCGCGTGTTGTGTTAACCAGCTTGGCTGTATTTAGACATCGGAGGACAAACACTGACGAGTGTTGGATATAGCTTCTCAAACGAATCAATATTTTAAGACAAAATCGACCAAAACATTTGCTAAATTTGACCGTAATCTTCTTCCGATTTCTAAATGCTTATTAAATACATATATATTTATTTTAAATTTTTCTAATAAATTATTAATGAGTTTGAGAATAATCAGATCCGAATCTCCTTTTGATGTATGTGATTTACATATCAAAGTAAAAACTGTGGTGTTCGCAAGTAAACTACTCGACACTCTTGTAAGTTAAAGTAGTGCGCCGTTTCTCTCTGACGAAGGACCTTCGCTCGAATCACATAATCTACGTTCCATATCTCGGTAGCATACCCAACCTTACTATATTTCGACTCTTGTAAATTCAGCTTGAAAATACGAGACAATGCCGCGTGTTATTTTAACCATAGTTAATAGAACATATAGATCGTTTTCATCTGACGTCACGGCGGCCATATTGTACCAAAACAATGAAATGGCGGCCATATTGGTGTACCATCTTTATTTTATGGGAATTTAACTCTATTCTTATTCAAATATTTCGTATTATTATTCGATTTATTTTTATCTTCCTTTTAATTGGTTGAGGGACCGCTACGTCACCTGCAAATAACTGCCTACAAATAACAGTCTGCTCATGCGCATTAGCCGGAGATGTTGTTTTGCAGCAAATAATATTTTGCTCATGCGCGTTACACTCAATTTCGGCAAACGTAAATCGCTCGTTCAGCCAAGCTGGAAAGAAATGAATGGACATAATTACAGGCAAACAATGTCAAATAAAAAATAAATCGAATAATAAAACAATTATTGAACTAGGTTCTCACAAAATATCGTGATTTGTCAGTGTCTCGCAGTTCAGTTATTTGCCTCTGCCTTCGGCATCGGCAAATAATTGATCTGCTCTCCACTGACAAATCACGATATTTTGCTCAACCTCCTCCAATAATTGTTAATTGTTTTACCACCCCAATGTGGTCACCCATCACGTGAGTGAAAACGATCTATACATGGTTTGGAAACTCGTCCAAAGGATTGCTCTATGTTTTTGTTGAAGTTTATGGAAATTTGTGCTATATCACGGTATTGTATTTTCTGTATAATGAAGCAGTCATCCAATAGCAACTATCGGGTTTAATTAGTGAGTTGCTTCATCGTCACGTGTCCATACAATTTACTTCCACATAAGGATCTCTATTGTCAGTTCAACATGACCATGCTTCATGTTGAAAGACAATAGAGCTTCCAAACCATGTATATGTTCTATTAACTATGCTTTAACCAGCTTGGCTGTATTTAGACATCGGAAGACAAACACTGACGAGTGTTAGATATAGCTTCTTAAACGAATCAATATTTTAAGACAAAATCATCCAAAACATTTCCTAAATTTTACCGTAATCTTCCTCCGATTTCTAAATGCTGATTAAATATATATTTCTTTTAAACTTTTCTGATAAATTATTAATGAGTTGTAAATAATCAGATCTGAATCTCCTTTTAAGGTGGCTCCATACAGTTTCTTGAAAAGTGGAAAGTCCAAAACACGTGCATAAATAAATCGGAAAAAGAATAAACCTAAATGTTATCCGTAGTTAAAGAGTCTGACAATCAAAAACTGTTACCAAATAAATAGCAACCGTTGTTGCTATGGCAACAATGACGTTTCAAAATGGCTGCCAATTACCCTTCAAACTAATTTAATTCGAAAACAACTTTAGTGACCCCCAACTTTTTTTTCACTAAAACTTTTCTTGAAGTATGAGTAATCAATAGGCCAATTTAAAAAAAAATTCTGTAGAACGAATAAATTTTTTCCTCGGAAAAATCATGTTTGTTAATTTTGAAAAAATTTGGATCTACAGAATTTTTTAAAAATCGACCTATTGATTACTCTTTACATGGTAACTACTATTTATTTGGTAACAGTTTTTGATTGTCAGAATGTTTAACTATGGATAACATTTGGTTTTATTATTTTTCCGAATTGTTTATGCACGTGTTTTGGACTCTCAAACTTGTATTTTCCATTTTTCAATAAAAATTTGGATCTACAGAATTTTTTAAAAATCGACCTATTGATTACTCTTTACTTGGTAACTACTATTTATTTGGTAACAGTTTTTGATTGTCAGAATGTTTAACTATGGATAACATTTGGTTTTATTATTTTTCCGAATTGTTTATGCACGTGTTTTGGACTCTCAAACTTGTATTTTCCATTTTTCAATAAACTGTATGGAGCCACCTAAATGTATGTGATTTACATATCAAAGTAAAAACTGTGGTGTTCGCCAGCAAATTACTCGACACTCTTGTAAGTCAAAGTAATGTGACTTTTCTCTCTGACGAAGGACCTTCGCTCGAATCACATAATTTACGTTCCATATTTCGATAGTATACCAAACCTTACTATATTTCAACCCTTGTAAGTCACTCTAGTCAATCACATACATACATCAGCACAATAGTCGGATCCGATTAATCAGATCGTATGAACGTGCTATAACAAGATCTTTACCATTTTGTACAATAGCCAAAATCTTTGCGTGACAAGTTTCTACAATCGTCGCACACAGTAGAAAGCAATTCTTCTGCAATACTGCAATTGTGGCGACTTGTCTTGCACAAATTTGACCAAGCGTACGACACGTTTCAATTTTCTAATACGCAACTACAAACAAATATCTTTGTACCTTGTTAATAACTTTCTCTCAAATAAAACGTTTCTCACCTGAATAACCTCCAACTGTCAACTTATATAGGTCCGTTTCATCTGTCATGGCAAATGCGCTGTACTTAGCGTAACGTGTCTCGTTTTCAAAATCTTCCAGATCAACTCTCAAAATATCTTGACCACTCTTTGACAAACGATTTATCATGTTCAATCCAAGCCAGAACTCTCCACTGAGATTACCAAATCAATTTTTGTAGTCAGTTCAATTTAGATAAAAAAAAATTCGCTTCCGTCCATTCGTCTATAAAAACAGTCCAACCTCCTGATTCAGTTGTCATGTCACACCTTACATCAAAAGCTCCTTGATCATCTGGATCAATTGTGGACACGCCATTTTCTTTTACTCCATTTTTGTAGAAATCAGCACAACTTTTCCGCAGTACTATATGTAAAGATTAAAGTAGAAGAATGTCACAAAAATATAAAAGTGTACTAATCGAACTTAAACGTGCATATGTTGTTGTATTGTAAAGACACATCTAGAGAAAATATATAGCTACAGGGAAAACGTAATGTTACCGTGGTATGTGTCTCCAAACATTTTTTCGCTTCCCATAACTAGAAGCTCTCTCGATCACTCTCGCGGCATTATTGCTGTATAAGCTGTGGCCCCAGGTCGTATAATTAGAATTTTACAATGTGTATTTAACAAATACATTTTTCCATGTGTGTAGCGTAATAGATCACAGATGACGATCACTTGACTGAATGCGTCAACTAAGCACAAGAGCGGCGTGGCCCACAGCGACACCGGGAGATTTTCCTGGTGGGCCCTGAGGATCTGTACCTTGTGGGCCCTAAGAATTTGTGACTGGTGGGACCAAATAATTTGTAGACACCTAGCTGGTTGGCCCCAATAATTTTTAAACACTGCAGCCTAAAAATTGAAGTGCAATTTAGATTAAGGAATATTGCATGCAGTTCGATAGCGTTTCGAGCTAAGGCCCTTTATCAAAGAAACGTACAGTTCAATTCGATTTATAGAACCTTTACTATTTCGACATTTTTTTACAATTCAACGTTACCTAAGCAGCTGATTAATTTTATTGTATTTTATAAATTTAAGTATATATGTACATAATAAATCAAATAATATCGGACCTTGCGTTCGTTGTTGAAAAAAGTCCAACAAGCAAAGTTTAAAATAAACTGTATTGCGCATGCGTTGTGCGAATGTCGGGTCTACAGTCATCGTACCGAAACATCCAGTGCGGTCGAAAGGTAGATTTTTCTGCACCAAAAGCAAAAACTTTATTGAATTTCAAAGCAGGTGAGTTGAAGTGAGGGGGGCTCTTGCTGGTGTCGCAGTTTGCACACCCTCTCTGGGTCGGCGTGATATCATAACAATTCTAATATTCTGGAAATAGTGCTGGAAATAACTCCGCCTATATACTAAGACTAAACATCTATGTTCAACTACAAAAACATATTACCTGTGCAGTTTGTTCCATTTCCAATAAAACCGCGATTACATGTGCAAGTATAAAAACCAGCGGTATTGTTGCAAGTTGCATTTTGGAGACAGGGATCGAGGCTGCATTCGTCAATGTCTAAAATTAAAAACAAATCATTAGAACATGAAATAAAATCTCAAATAAAACTCGTTATACCGTATGAATAAAATTTAAGATCGACTATATAAGAGAATTTATAGCGACAATATTAGGGTAGTGTAGAAAAGAGTAGGATAAGAGAGAACAGGTTAAGGTAAGTTAGGATAGAGTAGAGTAGACCAGGCCAGACTATACTATAGACTATACTAGACTATACCATGGAATGGATTGGGTTAGCATAGGAATGTAATGTAAAGGAATGGAAGGGGATAGAATAGAATTTGAATTATAATTAATTATAATTAGAATTGGAATTAGAATTAGAATAAAATAGAACAGATTAGGAAGAGAATCCGTTGGTTTTTCTTTCTTTTTCGAATAAGATATGTACGAATATCTAAAGAATCTTTTCAATTTTAATATGGAAAGACTAAAGTAGATAATGGAAACAATGATTCATGTTTCAGATGAGAAACGTGAGTACAAATAAGCCAACGTCTAAAAATAAACACAAATCAATAAAATATTAAGTAATTATGAATTTCAGCACTCGCGTTTACTAACAAGGAAGAAGATTTCAATTTGTGACTCTATACGAGTTCTTATATTGGCTAATATAATTTAATGTTTCGTTGAAGATTTTCAGATAATATTTTCATATCTTAAAGTCTTAGACATCAAAGCTTTCTCTAAATCTGCCTTGTCAGATTATTTAATTATCTAACCGTATTGCCTTAAATACAGTTACCTTTGGCTTCGCATGTTTGATCACTTTCTTTCATCTGCAATGTTTAGACAACAGAATGTTAGTTTATAACTGCGTGATATAGTGATTATATTATTACAGTAGTATAATTAGTATAATATATAATTTTATATATATATATATATATATATATTATTACAAAATATATATATGTCATTATATATATTACAAAATATGTCATTTGTCAACAAGTCAAAAGAAATAAAAATAACTACACGCTTTGAATATTATTTTTTATTGCACAAACGTTTTGGCTATAAAACTCTTCAGGTGCTCTTCAGGTGCTTTATAGCGAAAAAGTTCGTGCAATAAAAAATTATATTCAAAGCGAGTGGCTATCTTTATTTCTTTTGTCTTTTAATAATATATATTTATCAATAATTATATCACAATTATATCACGCAGTTATCTATAACTTAAACATTTTCTGCATGTCAACACAACTGATGTATTTATTTTTATACTTTGCCTACTTACATTTATTGCTTCATAATAATTAAATGCTGCATCAGGAACGAGTCTTTCTGGTTTAGTCGTCTTTGTTTCGTTGTTCAATTGACATTTTTTTCTTGAATTCATATTCTTGGATCCTTCCTTTTCAAAGTTGATTGATTTACATCCTCGGCAGAGTTCAGCCAAACACAGATGTCCACAGTCCAATAAACTTTCCACTTCTTGTTCATGGATTAAGGATTTGTTCATGCGAAGTTCTTGTTAATCAAAAATGAAAACATATTGAAAGAAAAAGATGTGTGATTTACAGTAAAAACCCCGGTCAGGCTGAAATTGTTCTTATATGTTGGGTGGCTAGTGAGAAATCAGGCTGATATAGGTTCTTAACGGTTTCAAACGTATAGCGCAAAAACAATTGTAACTGATCTAGTGTATTCCCCCGTATAGAGTACTGTAAATGCATCTAGTTAAAATAGAGTGTATTAATATATCTAGAACACAATGTATTACACTAACTATTGCGATAAAGAAGCAAATAAACAAAACATACCACTATATTTAGTATTAAATAGTACTATTGTTCTAGAATTAATTTAGTTTTAGTACTCTAATGTATTTCTCCAAGGACCCTTGAAACATACTCTGTACCTGCATGTGTTGTGAGCCTTAGTAATTTTTTGCATAAGAAACTCCTTCCTAATTATACAGTAATTCTCTGGGCTGAACTGGTTCTTATTTATTGACTGTTTATTTGACTAAATTTCAGGCTGGATATTTACTGTATTATGTTCTTCACTGGCTAAGTTTGCGTTAAAACACTATGCCTTACAGAACAATGGTCGCACAAAACATAGAACATAGATGACCGTCCAACCATTGCTCTGCACGGAACAGTTTGCCCGACAGTTTGGTCGTATTAATTCTGCAGTCTAATTAAAACGCAACTTGTCACAGGTCCAAGGAAAGCTGTAAAGTTTTCTTGCAAATAGTCGGCCTTTTTTTAACTTGCACTATTATGACAAAATATCGTTTGTATAGTCTAAAAATCGAAGTTATTTCGCACACCATTTTCTATATAATTTAACAAAATTAACGAGTAACAGCAATTCCATTGTTACACATCTATTCATTTCTATGTGCACGATTTTTTATTTTAAATTAAAATTACTGTAAATAATGCATGCCCACTAACCTCTTTCTAAAAGCACAAAATTCGCACTTAAAGCAATGTTCTGACAATGCAGAGATTTAGAGCAAGACTCATAAAGATTACTTTCCAAACTTGTGGCGTTCCAGCTGCAGTGGCGAGATCCATGATTATATTCAGCTTTTGGCCAACTAGAAATGCTAAAATAAAAATAGATATATTTGATAAATTAAAAAATTAATTATTATTGAGCCTTGTGCAATATTTTAACTGTATCTAGGTGGTAAAACAAAAATGGCGCAATTTAAAACGAGCAACCAGGATGAAATATATAAATAATGTGAAATTGATCAGTATACGTATACCGTACACATACAAATACTTAATAACCTTTAACAATTCATTCTGTTCGACTTCCCCAGAAGTGAATAAAATTATCTGGTGTTACCCAGAATAAAATACTAAAGACTAATTCCGACAAAAAAACAACAACAAACTAAAACGTCTCCAAAAAGCTTATGAAAGACGGTACAAGCTTAAAAGAAAAGATATCTTCAGTTTTAAAAAAAGTGATGTAATTATGAAAAACTTCACTCCAATTTGGTAAGTATAAAAGATAAATCAACAAGCTATATATAATTTTTAAAGCTCACTTTATGCTCTTTAAAAATAATTTAACTTCATTTTAAATATTTCAAGACATAAAATTTACCCACTCAACTTCTGAAACAATTACACTGAACCGTCGCCGATGCGACACTGAACAGTTATGATGGAACATTGATGGGCGACAGTCGGCGAATTTCCGCCAGATTCTTTGCCATGCAAAATGGCCATTAAATTGGTGACAAAAAACTGGTCAAATCACTTAAAAAAGCCTTCAGGTTTGTTAAGAAAGACTACGTAATGCCGACCTCAAAAACGTCAGTGTCGTACATCAATTGAAGATTTGCAAATGTCGTTGATTGTTCAAAAGACACCAGTCTCGAGCAGAAAATGTGTAAATAATGCACGCTGTTATACCAGTGGGAGAGATCACAAACGTCCTCTTTGGTTTTAAATATCATATTTAAACAATTCGAATAGTACAGGAACCTAGAAGTATTGCAAAGTCGTGGAATTCAGCGATATAAATTACGAAACTTCTACCTACGTGTACGTAACTCCTCCTAATTTTCTCAAATTAATATCCAGTTGAGTAAAACGTATTTTAACTGAATTTCAGAAAAAAGACTATGAGAAACAATTTAATGTTACCCTTAGAAGGAAAACCAAACAATTCTGTCGATTGGAACAAAATTAGAAGTTACACGCTTCCCTATGTAGGGTTAAAATGCTTATATTGAATTGCGTTGGGGTTTAGAAAATTATTTAGGCCGCTTCTATAAAAATTAAGAAATTAACCATCCACACACGGGAAATTTTAAATATAATTTTACCTGTGTTTTCTTTTGTTGCCTTCTTCCAATTAACCTGTCTCTGCAATTTAGAGAGGTTCCAGAAATCAAACTTGAAACAGTTATCAAAATTTTGCTTCTTTTACAACTTCTTGGCGTCAATGCAAAAGGCGTCGATTAAATTGTGGCTGCTCAAACACGAGTCTTTTATAAACGTAAATGACGCAGCAAATATAAATTAAATGAGTGTAGGCAATAACTATACCACTGTCAATGTTTTAGTTAATGATGTCTTAAATAAGTCAATACATTTAGCCGATAAGTCCGCATAAAAGTATTAATTTTAAATTGTAGAAGAGTCTAGTTTTGTTAAAAGTATTTTTAGGAGTATACTATGGTTGGAAAATATAAGCCGAACGAAAAGAATTAGGTAAAGTCACTGAGTGATTTTTTGACAAAAATAATGAAATAGAATTCATTTGTATGAGTGACCATCTGTATTGATTTTCCATGCAGTCTAAATTTAATTGAGTTTTGCTGTTTGGCAGGTATATATGCGTGCTCTCATCTACCTTTCAGGTCAACAGTTCAGTCAATCATGTTAACAAATATTCATCATGTAACTAATATTTAAAAGATGCCTGTTAATGTTAAAATAAATTCAGAATGGCGTGAAATTGCGCTTTTCAAGGTCTCGAAACCGGCCAACGGCAAATAATATTGTATAAAAAACACCAGATAAATATATTTGTCATTTAAAATGATATGTTTAACCAACATGCATGCATAGGAAAGAATACTAAATAGAACCCAAAGCCAAAACGAAACGAAACAAAACAAAACAAAACAAAACAAATCCAAAGAAACAAAACAAGTAAACGTTGAGGTTTCCGAGGAAATATTGTATTTGTTAGAATTTCATCTGGACAGATTTAATTAAATTTTTTGTCGTTTCTACAAGTGCATAACTGTAGATAAATATGCAGTCGGCGCTTTCAACCGTCATGCAGACAATAAATCAACAAAACGGCATAACCGAATAATGATATTTGCTTGCATGTATATTCAAAACAAACAATAGTCTATTAAAACATAAACAAAGTCCATATTTTCTTTTTCGGCTATACTAATATAACGCTGCATAATACCTCCATTGCTGTTGGCACTCTTGGCACTTTAATTAGAATATAACATTAAATTTTGACCATTTCTCATAGCATATCGACTGAGTGTTTTCTAGCTTGCCGACAGTCGATTTCGTATACCTTCTAGCTGCCGTTATAAATATGTACGCATCCATTAAACTAACGTATGATGTTTACTAGTGATGCATAACCATTAGCCAATATTTTACGAATTAGGGTAGGGAGGGGGTCTAATGATCCGGAGACATGCGGGGGGGGGGGGGGGGGTTTAGAAGCCTATAATTCTCTGAAACGCCATTTCCTACATTTTCGGTGAAGATTTAACAGAATTTTAGAGATTAGAAAATGCCGTATTTAATATTCAAGATACAAGTCACAGTTTCCAGAAAACTTGAAAAAAGTATAAAACAAAAAATAATGCCATTTTGAAACTGACCAGAATTACTGTGAAATTGTAATATTTCGACTTTGTTTGAAAGTCATGCTTAAGTAATGCTTAAAAAAGCCGAGATATTGTTATCAGTATACTCGTATACAGTGGTTCCCCCAGGTTTAAAAAAAATGCTGAGCGACCTGTTTCATTTATTCAAATACTGCATGAATATACAATTGTGTTTTGTTCTATATACAATTATTAAAATTTCATGCCCGAACTTCTCCCCATTTCTTCCGATTTTTCAGCATCATACCCTTTCAAAGGTTTTTTAGATTAAATATGAAAAACCGTAATTATAAGAGTCAAACTAACTACAATTAGAGTCAAAAAAATGACAGGATTTCCGCAGGACGGTGGCCAAACCACTTACCAACTGAAACCAGACAAGAAAAAAGCTAAGACAAAACTTAGAAAGCAAGGAGATCTAATCTTTCTAAACTGTCATAGCTGATAATTCTAGGGTATGAATATTATTACGAGTCTTTCCATTCACGTGGTTTCTGTTGATTAAGTCCATAGTACTGACGCGTGTTTTGTAGGCTCGGTTAGTAGCCTTTCGTAACACATGAGCTTTATCTGAAAGAACAAAACTACGTTGCTTATATGTGGGATACAAGAGGGCACTGAGAAACTACATATACCTCAGCCAGTGGGTTAACAAACAAACAAACAAACAAACAAACAAACAAACAAACAAACAAACAAACAAACAAACAAACAAACAAACAAACAAACAAACAAACAAACAAACAAACAAACAAACAAACAAACAAACAAACAAACAAACAAACAAACAGACAGACAGACAGACAGACAGACAAACAGGCAGACAGGCAGGCTGGTAGATAGACAGGCAGGCACGCGGACAGGCAGGTAGGTAGGTAGGCAGGCAGGCAGGCAGGCGGGCGGGTGGGCGGGCGGGCGGGCGGGCGGGCGGACAAACGGACAGACAAACAGACAGACAGACAGACAGACAGACAGACAGACAGACAGACAGACAGACAGACACACAGACACACAGACACACAGACACACAGACACACAGACACAAAGACAGACAGACAAACAGACAGACAGACAGACAGACACACACACACACACAAACACACACACTCTCATTAATCTGATAAAGAATCCTCGTGATTTACATAAACTTTAGCTTTGATTTTCTTGGCTTAGACAACATTATTTTTCAAAATTACTATGCCAATGAACTTACCAAATGGGATCGTTTTTCAAGCTATTCAAAACATTCGAAGTTCAGATCTAAAACACGAACAAGGATATATTTTTGCTTACCCGTTAATTTTCTTCGTTTCGACGTGATAATCCACACAATGGCAGCAATAACGAAGGCTGCAAGAAAGCCAATCACCAGTCCAACTACCAATGATAGACCATGTATATTTGATTTACTGCATCAGTTTGCGGACGGGTAACAGGATCAGAACCCAGAGGAAAAAAAACAACAATTAGGGTCATAATGTAATTACTGCATTTCATCTATTAAGCCCCATCCTTCTAATACGCCCCCACGCCCCCCCCCCCCCCCCCCCCCCCCCCCCCACCCCCCCCCCCCACCCCCCCCCCCCCCCCCCCCCCCCCCCCCCCCCCCTCACATATCACGTCACAGCTCAGGTCAAATCACGTCACGACAGATCACAGAAATCACGTCAGGTGACAAAGAATACCGCGAAAATATTGAGACCCAGTGGACTGCATATTTGCTCTGGATATAATTAATTTTAATAAAGTGGGATTTAAAGCCGCGAAAAGACACAACCTTCTGATGACCAGTGAGATGCTCTAACCATTGAGCTACTGAAGCACATATGATTATAAATTTGAAACCTTAGAGCTCCATCTGAATCTCAGTGGCTCAATGGTTAGAGCATCTCACTAGTCATCAGAAGGTTACAGGTTGTGCACATTTGTAACCTTAGCTCTCCATCTGAGTCTCAGTAGCTCAATGGTTAGAGAATCTCACAGCTGGTCACCAGAACACATCTGCAACCTTAGCTCTCCATCTGAGCCTCAGTAGCTCAATGGTTATAGCATCTCGCTGGTCATTAGAAGGTTGTGGGTTGTACACATATTCAATCTACGTTCAAATCATCTGAGTCTCAGTAGCTCAATGGTTAGAACATCTCACTGGTGATCAGGTTGTAGGTTGTACACATATTCAACCTACGTTCAAATCATCCGAGTCTCAGTAGCTCAATGGTTAGAGTATCTTACTGGTCATCAGAAGGTTGTGGATTGTACACATATTCAACCTACGTTCAAATCATCTGAGTCTCAGTAGCTCAATGGTTAGAGTATCTCACTGGTCATCAGAAGGTTGTGGATTGTACACATATTCAACCTACGTTAAAATCATCTGAGTCTCAGTAGCTCAATGGTTAGAGTATCTCACTGGTCATCAGAAGGTTGTGGATTGTACACATATTCAATCTACGTTCAAATCATCTGAGTCTCAGTAGCTCAATGGTTAGAGCATCTCGCTGGTGATCACAAGGTTGTGGGTTGAACACATATTCAATCTACGTTCAAATCATCTGAGACTCAGTAGCTCAATGGTTAGAGCATCTCACTGGTCATCAGAAGGTTGTGGATTGCACACATATTCAATCTACGTTCAAATCATCTGAGACTCAGTAGCTCAATGATTAGAGCTCAATCATTCGAAGGTTTCAGGTTCGATCCCTGTCTGGAGCTGGAAGTATTTTCTGAGTATTTGAGCTTGACGAACGCCTATCAAACATCTGTTACATTACACCAAGCTCATAAACGTACCACATGCACTACAACATATTAAGTATTCTACTTTGGCTAACGCAAAACAATTTGAATTTGGTAAACAGAAAACTATTTTACTCAGCACAGGGAAACCCTACCGACAGGAAAGGGTTGAGGCGAGAACAAACTGAAGAAGTTATCAGATCTTACAAATAGTGAAATAAAAGTAGCGTGCCATTCATCCTCACGGATTCAACGAACGTTTTTCATTTATTTAACACTTCTGAAGACGCTGTTTTTGTTTAGCAAGGGCGGACATAAAAACAGAGTTTTCACTTTATTTTGTTTTCACTTTATCTATATTTTTTCTTTTATTTAACACTTCTGAAGATGCTGTTTTTGTTTAGCAAGAGCGACATAGACAGTGTTTTCACTTAATTAATTTATCTATTTTTTACTCTCGCTCATCCTTTTCACACCCCCTCCTTTTTTGCTCATCGCCGGTAGAAATAGCAAATGTCTTTCGCACCTCATTATTAATTTGTTAATGTTATTTTTATCTTATTGGCTTATTTTTAGTCACATGATTTTCTTTCTTGTATAAGCTCGTTGTTTGTTTACACTCCTGACGTTACTCTCAGACGAAGGGCCTTCGCTCAAAACGTTAGACTCCTATGTTCTCTGTTTCGGCAGTATATCTAACCTTACTATACTTCGATTGTTAATTATTTTACTATGGCTAATGCCAGACAATATTTACTCCCCACAGGTTGGGAGAGTGCTGCGAGCGGAAGGGGTTAAATGCGCCACGTCGAGATAGTGGAGGGTTCAAACCATAAAATTAATTGAAAACCTCAAACTTGACTCGGTAGAAAGTCTTTATTAAAGTGCATATAAACCTTCCACAGTTTTTAGTTCTTTGTATGGAGATTGCGAAAAGAATTTAGTCCATTCGTTTCCGAGATATCTACTTCGAAACAGCCCAATTTTGCACTTCCAGCGAGAAATTGCCGAGAATGTTTACAATGCTTTAAGGGCCTGGACACCAGGAACCGATATATCACGTTCTTCTTCGAATATGGACTCAGAAGCAGAAGATAGACTTTCGTACTCATCAGAGTCCGAGTTTGACATAGCGACTTTTCTTATAAATACATGTGGTTTTGGCATCTCTTTGGTCTAAACGTCTATGTTTTCCTTGTTGTGTGAAATCTAATCGTTCCCGACTCCCAGGCCCCTCTTAAGAATACTGACGCACGGCTTTTTCATTCAATTGGCAATCTTTAGATTGAAATATTTTGGGAAATAATGGACCAAATCGAAAACTGCTCTTTCCATATTAAAATTTCAAGGATAGCTCATTAGCTTAGTAACTAAATGGTAGCATTTTTTTTACGATCGTGATAAAGCGGGACTGGTTTCAAATATCAAAATATCGCCACGTAAGTGTTTCAAATAAAAAATAACCAGGCAAACCAATGCATTTTCGGCTTTTATAGTAATTCATACCTTTAGTTAATGACATGCTTACACAGCAGTGCTTTTCAAAACATCAAAAGCTCAAATTCAGAGTTCAGACTGCTGAAGCGGATGGTTTCACACGTCGTGCCACAGTTGAAGTTATTGAAAAGCTAGTAAATTGAAATGTCCGCGAACTCAACTTTTTCAACTAAGTCCGCGAACTCAACTTCAAATATTCTTGTATTCTTGTATTAACTCTTTCCTGTCTGAATCGGTCTTTAGTATTTTATTCTGGCTAACGCAAGACGATTTTATTCACCTCTGCATGGGGAAGCCCTGAGATAGGAATGTGTTATAAACTATGTCTCTAACTCTTTCCTGTCTGAAGCGGTCTTTAGTATTTTATTATAAGGGATGGGAGAGAATAGAAGGGAAGAGAAAAGGAAGGAAGAGAAAAGGAGGGAAGAGAAAGGAGGGAAGAGAAAGGAAGGAAAAAAAAGGAGGGAAGAGAAAAGGAGGGAAGTGAAAAGGAGGGAAGAGAAAGGAGGAAAGAGAAAAGGAGGAAAGAGAAAAGGACGGAAGAGAAAAGGACGGAAGAGAAAAGGAAGGAAGAGAAAAGGAGGGGAGTGAAACAACCGTGATGTAGTATTGACCAATGGTGATGCGTTATTTGGGTTTTGAAATCTAGCTATGCTCGTAGCCCTTGATCTATCAACATGTCAGTAATCAATTATGTTGTTTCAACAAATGTTATAAGTTGCCAGAAGTTACAATTCATGACCCAGAAGTCAAACATAGAACGTAGATGTTTCCCTAGCACTTTACCGCCTGGCTTCCTCGCGTGTCCCTGTAATCCCTCACGAGCGTTGAAAAACCTCTGGCACCCACGGTAAGCGAAGGCCCTTTAAGACTTTGAAGCCACACAAAGGAAGATGTTGCGCTCTTCCCAGAGTGCTTTGCGACAAAACTCCGGAACTGGAGAAGACAAATCTGGCGGGATTTTTGTCTTATATCCTGTTTTACACCGGCAGAAAAATCAGGAAAACTGTCAATTGAACATTCAAGGTAGGTCATTCTCGCTCAGAAATTTTTACTCGTTCTTATGTTTCTCTTGCTGTTTTAATTTGGGTCGATGTTTATTAGTCCTTATAAACATTTTCATGTTTCAAAAAGATGGTGCTATTTAGGTCATTTTCAAACTTGTCGCTACATGTGTCTTTGTTTACGTTTTTTGACTATTTCCGGAACAGGAAAGTGACATACATTTAAATATTTAAAAAAAGGAGTAGCAAAGAAATAAAAATTTTCTATTGTACCTCATTGTACCTCTACTATTTTTCACGATATTTATCTTTGAATTCGTGCGTAAAACACGGTTCAGATTCGTGTTTTGACTTTTGTTGTCTTCCCGTGTGGGCTGAGGAAGACCAGTGAGGAAGACATCGTTATTAATAATGTAGTAAAACGATTCAAAGCATGTACAAAACAACGTTTCCTTTTTTATTCATTACCGTTTGTATTGTGGCTATTGTAAGAAAGCACCTAAGGTCATTTTCTGCCGTTCGTGTCATTTATAATATATTATATTCATAGCGAGATTCCTAGATGAATCAGGACGAAAAACGACGATACGAGTCAACCGAAATTACTCCAGAAAAAAAATATGTTAAAAAAGTCCGTACCAACAACATTCTCATCTCACCAAAGAGAAGTCCACCTGCCTTCACTTCACGGTACAAGGTATAGTCTCAAATATTTATATTATACTCCCAAAAAGGTACTTTAACCGTATGAATTATATTTATTAATAAACAACACAATTACAAATTAAACTATTAAAGAAGCCCACTTTCAAAATTAAAAACATTTAGCCTTGTTTCCACTGCACCTTGCTGGGATAAGAAAAGAAAACCACTGACACCCAAAAGGCTAACATACTCACCACCACCAGAGAAAAAAACCCATTATTAAGTACGCCTTGGACAAAGAAAGAAAAACAGGCATTGGCGCAGTTTGTTGCCCTACATGCACACGAAATTCCAGCTGGAAAGACATGGCCATCATTTGGCTCGTCCCATGTGTATTGGAAACAAGCTGCAAGTTTTGTGCAACATACTTCAGAAACAGATAATCTCAGGGCAGGTAAGCCAAAACAATCTGTCAAAAACTATAGAATAATAAATTAGAACACTTATAAACAATTAAGTTTTCGTGATAATTATACAATGAGAAACAATTCTAATTATATTTTTTGTAATAACAGGAACTGCTGTGCGCCAAGAAATGTACAGAAACTTCAGGAACAAATACTCAACAATCGAGGAAGCTGAGCAAGACTTTGGTGTGACACTTAGTAGTTATCTTGGCAGCTCCCCTAATACTAATACTGACACCAAAGAGAATGATGATATTAGGCTTCCAACACTTACAAGGAAACTGGTATCTATGGCACCACACGAAATAGAACAATTTATCCTTAAAGGACTTGCCTTTCTTCATCAGGGTCATCTGGAAACCATTCTACAGTCTATATGCAAGATGATAATTGAAAAGGAATCTTCAATCTACAAGCATATTTTTAAATATGTTGCAAGTGCTGGATATACCTGCTGCTTTAACAATCCTTGACTTTTTGTTTGCAACTCTTGCAAAAGATGAAGGCATAAACAGCAATCCATGCAAATTTGTTAGTTTATCTATTTTGGCCATGAAACGCCTACAAAGTAACCGAAAAAACAATTTAATTTATAAATACAGTCAAGCAATTGCAGTGGATAGGCCTGATGGGCATGGGCCATTAATGCCAATCAATCGCATGATATTTGGTTTGGTGGAGTACTGCATTGAGTCTTTCACCTGTACTAACACAAATCAGGTTATGTAATATATTTTATTGTAATATAACACTTTTATATATGAGACTATATAGTTTACGTTTGTGATAAAAATGTTAATTTGGTCATTTAATTGTGCCAATAGCCCATATTAAACAATTTCCACACCTCTACGCGACCATGTTGTTTTTCATATAATCAACAAGGCTCCACTATTTCACAAAAGTTCCTTTCTATTTCACATTATCCACAAACCTCGATTTCCATGGCTAAGCCATCGACTTCTTCCACGGTTTGAAAAACGGGCTCCCGGTACAGATACAATATTTATTTCATATTGTTGGACGAGATTGAGCATGATGTTAAGAATTATCAAAGCGAAGGTTTGTATTATGTTCCGAAGCCGATAATACAAACCTTTTACAGCAAAGCAGTTCAAAGAATATTGGCCAAAGGGTGTAAGGTACAAGTATTTCAAGTATAGTGTTGCTGCACTGTATAAAGGTGATGTACATGTACATGTCTTAAATATCAATGAAAAGCCTCTCATACCACCTTCGAGCTATTTTTAGGTTCTATTTTTGATTTTTGTATTATTTATTTTAAGAACCCATGTTTACATAGCTTGTTGCAAACACAAGAGGGAGTGTGTTTCACTCAATTCAACACCTCAATTCTAGAATGTTTATTATTTGCAGAGAGTTTACAAAGAGAATGGACGACGACTTTCCCTTTTATTACAGTACACTCAATGAAAGGTACAAGGAAGTGCAGCCTTCATTTGATGAGAAACCAGAGTGCTCTGAAGAAAACTTATCAAACATTAGAAAACACCCTCTTCGTTTACATCGTCTCCGTCTAAACCAAAGAGAAGACAGCTCCATTTTTGTTAGTGCAAGGGCTATTCTACCAGCAAGGGATCAAAAACAATTCGACAATCATTCCACAAGCCTGGTGATTATCTACCTGATCCACATAGCAAATTGTAATTATATACCTTGTAATATTGTAAATTGTATTGTAATATTTGTTTTGAAACATCAAACACTTGCATTTACTGTAGTATCCTTTGATACTGTAAATATCACTTAACTTTGCAAGTTTAATAAGGTTGGTAACTGGTAAGGTGTTTGACAAATAACATTAACAGAGCAAAATTTTAGCTTTAGTATATTACATTACATTACATTACATTATTATATTATATTATATTATATTATATTATATTATATTATATTATATTATATTATATTATATTATATTATATTATATTATATTATATATTATATATTATATATTATATATTATATATTATATATTATATATTATACATTATACATTATACATTATACATTATACATTATACATTATACATTATACATTATACATTATACATTATACATTATACATTATACATTATACATTATACATTATACATTATACATTATACATTATACATTATACATTATACATTATACATTATACATTATACATTATACATTATACATTATACATTATACATTATACATTATACATTATACATTATACATTATACATTATACATTATACATTATACATTATACATTATACATTATACATTATACATTATACATTATACATTATACATTATACATTATACATTATACATTATACATTATACATTATACATTATACATTATACATTATACATTATACATTATACATTATACATTATACATTATACATTATACATTATACATTATACATTATACATTATACATTATACATTATACATTATACATTATACATTATACATTATACATTATACATTATACATTATACATTATACATTATACATTATACATTATACATTATACATTATACATTATACATTATACATTATACATTATATATTATATATTATATTATTATACTGGTGATAAGATGCAACACTGCATATTCAATATTTTAATAAACACTAGTGCTCTGTTAGCAGTCAACAAAGCTTTCATCAACAAATAACCAATTTTTTGTACATATATAAATAGAAATAGTAAGAAATGCAAAACTACAATTTAATACATAAACAAAACACTTGTGTTTTAAGCAAAATCCCTTCACCAGAGACAAACATGTGAAAGGATTTTAATATTTAACATGGTGTTTCCACAAAACGTATCTTGAATATTATATCACCATGAACATATTTAAAAAATTAATCATTGAACTAAATAAAGTTAGTTGAGTCGGATTTTTAAATGTCCTGATTATAAAAATAATATTTTTCATCAGCATGCCATCTTCCTTTCTTTGTTAGAACAATATCTGCATAATATCTATGATCATGTAGTGCATTGACATACTGGTAAATAAAATTTTTTAACTTAACCTCGGTCAATTCCTTATTACTCATGGCATGTGTTACTTTAGGGACCTTTGGGCCTGGAATATAACCGATTGGCAGCCACTGATCTAATAGAGCTTGGACAACAATGGCATTTTCATCCCTCTTGTTAGTCGGTTCTGCATGTAACCGTATTTCACAAGCTTCGTCTGACAAAAGTTTATGCTTGAAAACTCTTAAACAATCTTGAAAGTTGTCATGATAACTACTTCCTTTGAGAGACATTGTCTCGGAGAAAAGGAGTTGTTTAACTTCCTTTTCCGGGAAAAGATCTTTCTTATCATCCATAGCTCATGTACACTCTTCTGAAGCAAATACTGGAGAATCGACACTTGTATTGAAATTTATCAAACCAATATGGGGATATTTGGAACAGTTGAAATTGACCTTGCACAAATTCAGCAACGGTGAATGGGGCATTGTATCCACCATAGATACCACATTAACTGGTGCTAAAGCAGATGCGGCCACAGACATATTAGTTTCCACTATAAAATCCCAAATCAGTAACATTTTCTCGTCCTTTTCATCTATAACTTCGTTAGGATCTGCCTTTTGATAAAAAAAACACATTCATCCGATAAAACTTGCACACTTCGAATTATCAAACTTCGCCGAAGCAGAAAGAACTAAAAGTTAATGGTATATGAAATCTTACCTCGAAGTATGCGCTTGAAATAACCTTTATAATACATGGAGATCTTACATTATGTTCCTAGCATCATTCATCTTACAAAATCCCTGTTGTTCACTCCCCTCCTATTTTTCCTCCTTCCGCCATTATTTCAAATTCTCGGAACACGCTCGGGTTCCCTTCGGCCACCACCGGAGCCGGTGCCTGCGATACCCTAACGTGCCGGGTACTTCAAGTAACCCGAACATTATGTATCAGGATTTGTGTAACTTAAATTAACTACGCGCTTAGACCAGCTTGGCTATGCTTAGCTATGCTTAGACGTGCTTGGCTATGCTTTACCTATGCTTAGACCTGATTAGCTTTGCTCAGCTATGTTTAGCCCTGCCTAGCTATGCTTAATTAAGCTACAATCGTCCACAAAATATTTTAGACATGTGAATGTCAAAAGTCTCAATATACTTTGTGGTAGTCTTGGAAATGCAAAGACTTAAAAACAGTGATATGTTTTTGATGAAGGTCTTATTAAAAAGTTGATATTCAGGTATAATTTGGATGTAACTATGAACAGCAAACGCAGATTTTGTCAAAGATAATCATGCCACACCCATATGCCAAGGGGGTGGTGGTGGTGGTGGTGGTGGGGGGTGTGTTTGTGGACAAAGTAACATGGAAACTGCAATTGAACATTTCCCCACAGATATCATTGACAGAACAATCCAGTCAATGGACAAAAGAACTGGGTTGATAATCACCTCCAAGGGACAACGAACCAAATGCTGAGCCATGTATCTTAGTATTATGTCTAATGTCTTTGCAAATCATCAACTTGTTTTATGTAACAAAACATGACGCGTTACCACACGCGTTACCTTCTGTGTTACCTTTTTCCCAATACTTTTATATTGAATGCAACGCGTTACCATATTTTTTATTAGAAATATATATATATATATATATCTTTTAATAAAAAGTTAATGGTAACGCGTGGTAACGCGATAAGGTCATTCATAAAAGCTAATTGAAACATGACAATTCAATGGTAACGCGTATGGTAACGCGTGGTAACGCGTATGGTAACCAAAACAGTGCCCCAAGCTTACTTCAGGGTTCCATGTCCAGTTTCCGGTTTGAAAAATAGCTTGGGTTGATGTTTATATGCCTAAGGTATCATATTAAAATCGATTCCTGAAGTATTCCGTATCCGTGATCGATCAAATCTTTATTGATTTAGAATAAAGAGAAGAATTTTGAACAAGCAAAGAATGGGAAAGGTATGGATCTTACCTATAACATACTTCCACATGTTTGCCTTTTAATGCCCTGTACAAGAGACTTCAGAATGGTCGAGCTCAGTGGCGAAGCTCGCCATACCAACTCGTCATGATCACGCTATGCAAATTTTTAAAATAGTACATTATTGAAACCTTTAGAAATGTGTTCTTTTCAAACTATGTAGATGCTGACAAATTAGCATAGAATGACCAGTTGCTATGGCCAGCTTCGCCTCTGGTCGAGCTTCCATTCTATGTATTTTGTCATGAATTCTTATGCCGTTAATTATTATAAGCACTAACCATGAAAATATAGTATAACAAATAGGCAAAATCCCTGTTCATTTTTTCCTCAAATATAGACAATCGTCCACAAAATATTTGAGACAAACCCCCTTTTTCAATGTTGTATTTAGGGATAACTATCTTTTATCTTAATTTCTTATGCTGAATTTTCACTGCCAATGAGCCTGCTACAATTTCAGACTAACTTCACAATTTGTGATAAATAGACTAGCTTCACAACATTGAAATAGGGGGAAAAGGGGGGTTCATGTCAAAAGTCTCAATATATTTTGTGGATGATTGTCTTGAAAATTCGAAAGACTTATTTAAAAGTAGTGATAAGTTTTTGATGAAGGTCATATTAAGAACTTGATATTCAGGTATAATTTGGATGTAACTATGAACACTGATTTTCTCAAAGATAATCAAGCCGTACCAATATGCCCCGAGGGGGGGCTGTGAATGTCAAAAGTCTCAATATACTTTGTGGTAGTCTTGGAAATGCAAAGACTTATTTAAAAACAGTAATATGTTTTTGATGAAGGTCTTATTAAAAAGTTGATATTCAGGTATAATTTGGATGTAACTATGAACAGTAAACGCAGATTTTGTCAAAGATAATCATGCCACACCCATATGCCAAAGGGGTGGTGGTGGTGGTGGTTTGTGGACAAAGTAACATGGAAACTGCAATTGAACATTTCCCCACAGATATCATTGACAGAACAATCCAGTCAATGGACAAAAGAACTGAGTTGATAATCACCTCCAAGGGACAACGAACCAAATGCTGAGCCATGTATCTTAGTATTATGTCTAATGTCTTTGCAAATCATCAACTTGTTTTATGTAACAAAACATGACGCGTTACCACACGCGTTACCTTCTGTGTTACCTTTTTCCCTATACTTTTATATTGAATGCAACGCGTTACCATATTTTTTATTAGAAATATATATATATATACCTTTTAATAAAAAGTTAATGGTAACGCGTGGTAACGCGATCAGGTCATTCATAAAAGCTAATTGAAACATGACAATTCAATGGTAACGCGTGGTAACGCGTGGTAACGCGTATGGTAACCAAAACAGTGCCCCTAGCCAACCTCGTCCCCAGGGCCATTTGTGGGGGCTGGGCCAAGATGGCGGGTAAAAACAAAATGGCGGGAACAAATGGCCCTGGCACAGGCTGCAAAAAATGAGCCATATTTTGACTCATTTTTGACTCGGACCCAGTCTTCACTAAGTTTGTCGCGCCTAGTCAGGCTCAATTTTTTCTGAATATTTAGTTCAGCTTGACTGATCCAAATTGAAAACAATCAAAACATTCATTTCCAAATACATTGTCGAATTATTAAAATAAAGAGACTTTTAATAAATATCTGTAAATGCTTAGTATTCATCATTTGCTTCACCGTTGTACCAAATTCGCAAGAAACTGGATTGCCGTTGTCTGGCCGGGCCGCCTTGTTTTCGTGAGTTTTCGGTGGATTCAATTCAGCGTTTTGATAAACATTTACGCTTCGTTTAGTCGAGAATTCTTGTTTGAAAAAAGCCTGCTTCTCAATGGCCAAACACGTAAATTCTGCCCTGTGGTGTACTTTCCTTTCGCAGCCAAAATACTTTTTGACTTTGTTCACCAAGTCTTTCGTTCGCTCGATTTAGAAAACACTTTGAATTGCCGTCCCATGGACTTCGTTGTATGGCAGCCAGGGCACAGAGACGACACGACCCATCATTACATATTCTTCCGACGTTTTTATGGGTGTTTTGCCAGCTTTTCATTCATTTTGAAGTTGTTTTTAACAGCCAGCAATTCTGGTATCACTTATTATCACTTATTTAATATAATTTGAGCCCTATAAACAAATGCCCGCGAGTTAGCCTGCCGCCCGCCTTGTTTCCACCAATCAGAATACCTAAAACATCCAACGTTATCTCGACCAATCAGATGTGGTGATAGCTCAGCCTGTGCCAGGGCCATTTGTTCTTGGCCGCCATCTTGGCCCAGCCCCCACAAATGGCCCTGGGGACGAGGTTGTGCCCCAAGCTTACTTCAGGGTTCCATGTCCAGTTTCCGGTTTGAAAAATAGCTTGGGTTGATGTTTATATGCCTAAGGTATCATATTAAAATCGATTCCTGAAGTATTCGGTATCCGTGATCGATCAAATCTTTATTGATTTAGAATAAAGAGAAGAATTTTGAACAAGCAAAGAATGGGAAAGGTATGGATCTTACCTATAACATACTTCCACATGTTTGCCTTTTAATGCCCTGTACAAGAGACTTCAGAATGGTCGAGCTTAGTGGCGAAGCTCGCCATACCAACTCGTCATGATCACGCTATGCAAATTTTTAAAATATTACATTATTCAAACCTTTAGAAATGTGTTCTTTTCAAACTATGTAGATGCTGACAAATTAGCATAGAATGACCAGTTGCTATGGCCTGCTTCGCCTCTGGTCGAGCTTCCATTCTATGTATTTTGTCATGAATTCTTATGCCGTTAATTATTATAAGCACTAACCATGAAAATATAGTATAACAAATTGGCAAAATCCCTGTTCATTTTTTCCTCAAATATAGACAATCGTCCACAAAATATTTGAGACAAACCCCTTTTTCAATGTTGTATTTAGGGATAACTATCTTTTATCTTAATTTCTTATGCTGAATTTTCACTGCCAATGAGCCTGCTACAATTTCAGACTAACTTCACAATTTGTGATAAATAGACTAGCTTCACAACATTGAAATAGGGGGAAAAGGGGGGTTCATGTCAAAAGTCTCAATATATTTTGTGGATGATTGTCTTGAAAATTCGAAAGACTTATTTAAAAGTAGTGATAAGTTTTTGATGAAGGTCATATTAAGAACTTGATATTCAGGTATAATTTGGATGTAACTATGAACACTGATTTTCTCAAAGATAATCAAGTCGTACCCATATGCCCCGAGGGGGGGGGGGGGGGGGGGGGGGGCTGTGAATGTCAAAAGTCTCAATATACTTTGTGGTAGTCTTGGAAATGCAAAGACTTAAAAACAGTGATATGTTTTTGATGAAGGTCTTATTAAAAAGTTGATATTCAGGTATAATTTGGATGTAACTATGAACAGCAAACGCAGATTTTGTCAAAGATAATCATGCCACACCCATATGCCAAGGGGGTGGTGGTGATGGTGGGGGGTGTGTTTGTGGACAAAGTACCATGGAAACTGCAATTGAACATTTCCCCACAGATATCATTGACAGAACAAAACATGACGCGTTACCACACGCGTTACCTTCTGTGTTACCTTTTTCCCTATACTTTTATATTGAATGCAACGCGTTACCATATTTTTTATTAGAAATATATATATATATACCTTTTAATAAAAAGTTAATGGTAACGCGTGGTAACGCGATCAGGTCATTCATAAAAGCTAATTGAAACATGACAATTCAATGGTAACGCGTATGGTAACGCGTGGTAACGCGTATGGTAACCAAAACAGTGCCCCAAGCTTACTTCAGGGTTCCATGTCCAGTTTCCGGTTTGAAAAATAGCTTGGGTTGATGTTTATATGCCTAAGGTATCATATTAAAATCGATTCCTGAAGTATTCCGTATCCATGATCGATCAAATCTTTATTGATTTAGAATAAAGAGAAGTATTTTGAACAAGCAAAGAATGGGAAAGGTATGGATCTTACCTATAACATACTTCCACATGTTTGCCTTTTAATGCCCTGTACAAGAGACTTCAGAATGGTCGAGCTCAGTGGCGAAGCTCGCCATACCAACTCATCATGATCACGCTATGCAAATTTTTAAAATATTACATTATTCAAACCTTTAGAAATGTGTTCTTTTCAAACTATGTAGATGCTGACAAATTAGCATAGAAAGACCAGTTGCTATGGCCAGCTTCGCCTCTGGTCGAGCTTCCATTCTATGTATTTTGTCATGAATTCTTATGCCGTTAATTATTATAAGCACTAACCATGAAAATATAGTATAACAAATAGGCAAAATCCCTGTTCATTTTTTCCTCAAATATAGACAATCGTCCACAAAATATTTGAGACAAACCCCCTTTTTCAATGTTGTATTTAGGGATAACTATCTTTTATCTTAATTTCTTATGCTGAATTTTCACTGCCAATGAGCCTGCTACAATTTCAGACTAACTTCACAATTTGTGATAAATAGACTAGCTTCACAACATTGAAATAGGGGGAAAAGGGGGGTTCATGTCAAAAGTCTCAATATATTTTGTGGATGATTGTCTTGAAAATTCGAAAGACTTATTTAAAAGTAGTGATAAGTTTTTGATGAAGGTCATATTAAGAACTTGATATTCAGGTATAATTTGGAAGTAACTATGAACACTGATTTTCTCAAAGATAATCAAGCCGTACCCATATGCCCCGAGGGGGGGGCTGTGAATGTCAAAAGTCTCAATATACTTTGTGGTAGTCTTGGAAATGCAAAGACTTATTTAAAAACAGTAATATGTTTTTGATGAAGGTCTTATTAAAAAGTTGATATTCAGGTATAATTTGGATGTAACTATGAACAGTAAACGCAGATTTTGTCAAAGATAATCATGCCACACCCATATGCCAAGGGGGTGGTGGTGGTGGTGGTTTGTGGACAAAGTAACATGGAAACTGCAATTGAACATTTCCCCACAGATATCATTGACAGAACAATCCAGTCAATGGACAAAAGAACTGAGTTGATAATCACCTCCAAGGGACAACGAACCAAATGCTGAGCCATGTATCTTAGTATTATGTCTAATGTCTTTGCAAATCATCAACTTGTTTTATGTAATAAAACATGACGCGTTACCACACGCGTTACCTTCTGTGTTACCTTTTTCCCAATACTTTTATATTGAATGCAACGCTTTACCATATTTTTTATTAGAAATATATATATATATACCTTTTAATAAAAAGTTAATGGTAACGCGTGGTAACGCGATCAGGTCATTCATAAAAGCTAATTGAAACATGACAATTCAATGGTAACGCGTATGGTAACGCGTGGTAACGCGTATGGTAACCAAAACAGTGCCCCAAGCCAACCTCGTCCCCAGGGCCATTTGTGGGGGCTGGGCCAAGATGGCGGCTAAAAACAAAATGGCGGGAACAAATGGCCCTGGCACAGGCTGCAAAAAATGAGCCATATTTTGACTCATTTTTGACTCGGACCCAGTCTTCACTAAGTTTGTCGCGCCTAGTCAGGCTCAATTTTTTCTGAATATTTAGTTCAGCTTGACTGATCCAAACTGAAAACAATCAAAACATTCATTTCCAAATACATTGTCGAATTATTAAAATAAAGAGACTTTTAATAAATATCTGTAAATGCTTAGTATTTATCATTTGCTTCACCGTTGTACCAAATTCGCAAGAAACTGGATTGCCGTTGTCTGGCCGGGCCGCCTTGTTTTCGTGAGTTTTCGGTGGATTCAATTCAGCGTTTTGATAAACATTTACGCTTCGTTTAGTCGAGAATTCTTGTTTGAAAAAAGCCTGCTTCTCAATGGCCAAACACGTAAATTCTGCCCTGTGGTGTAATTTCCTTTCGCAGCCAAAATACTTTTTGACTTTGTTCACCAAGTCTTTCGTTCGCTCGATTTAGAAAACACTTTGAATTGCCGTCCCATGGACTTCGTTGTATGGCAGCCAGGGCACAGAGACGACACGACCCATCATTACATATTCTTCCGACGTTTTTATGGGTGTTTTGCCAGCTTTTCATTCATTTTGAAGTTGTTTTTAACAGCCAGCAATTCTGGTATCACTTATTATCACTTATTTAATATAATTTGAGCCCTATAAACAAATGCCCGCGAGTTAGCCTGCCGCCCGCCTTGTTTCCACCAATCAGAATACCTAAAACATCCAACGTTATCTCGACCAATCAGATGTGGTGATAGCTCAGCCTGTGCCAGGGCCATTTGTTCTTGGCCGCCATCTTGGCCCAGCCCCCACAAATGGCCCTGGGGACGAGGTTGTGCCCCAAGCTTACTTCAGGGTTCCATGTCCAGTTTCCGGTTTGAAAAATAGCTTGGGTTGATGTTTATATGCCTAAGGTATCATATTAAAATCGATTCCTGAAGTATTCCGTATCCGTGATCGATCAAATCTTTATTGATTTAGAATAAAGAGAAGTATTTTGAACAAGCAAAGAATGGGAAAGGTATGGATCTTACCTATAACATACTTCCACATGTTTGCCTTTTAATGCCCTGTACAAGAGACTTCAGAATGGTCGAGCTTAGTGGCGAAGCTCGCCATACCAACTCGTCATGATCACGCTATGCAAATTTTTAAAATATTGCATTATTCAAACCTTTAGAAATGTGTTCTTTTCAAACTATGTAGATGCTGACAAATTAGCATAGAATGACCAGTTGCTATGGCCAGCTTCGCCTCTGGTCGAGCTTCCATTCTATGTATTTTGTCATGAATTCTTATGCCGTTAATTATTATAAGCACTAACCATGAAAATATAGTATAACAAATAGGCAAAATCCCTGTTCATTTTTTCCTCAAATATAGACAATCGTCCACAAAATATTTGAGACAAACCCCCTTTTTCAATGTTGTATTTAGGGATAACTATCTTTTATCTTAATTTCTTATGCTGAATTTTCACTGCCAATGAGCCTGCTACAATTTCAGACTAACTTCACAATTTGTGATAAATAGACTAGCTTCACAACATTGAAATAGGGGGAAAAGGGGGGTTCATGTCAAAAGTCTCAATATATTTTGTGGATGATTGTCTTGAAAATTCGAAAGACTTATTTAAAAGTAGTGATAAGTTTTTGATGAAGGTCATATTAAGAACTTGATATTCAGGTATAATTTGGATGTAACTATGAACACTGATTTTCTCAAAGTTAATCAAGCCGTACCCATATGCCCCGAGGGGGGGCTGTGAATGTCAAAAGTCTCAATATACTTTGTGGTAGTCTTGGAAATGCAAAGACTTATTTAAAAACAGTAATATGTTTTTGATGAAGGTCTTATTAAAAAGTTGATATTCAGGTATAATTTGGATGTAACTATGAACAGTAAACGCAGATTTTGTCAAAGATAATCATGCCACACCCATATGCCAAGGGGGTGGTGGTGGTGGTGGTTTGTGGACAAAGTAACATGGAAACTGCAATTGAACATTTCCCCACAGATATCATTGACAGAACAATCCATTCAATGGACAAAAGAACTGGGTTGATAATCACCTCCAAGGGACAACGAACCAAATGCTGAGCCATGTATCTTAGTATTATGTCTAATGTCTTTGCAAATCATCAACTTGTTTTATGTAACAAAACATGACGCGTTACCACACGCGTTACCTTCTGTGTACCTTTTTCCCTATACTTTTATATTGAATGCAACGCGTTACCATATTTTTTATTAGAAATATATATATATATACCTTTTAATAAAAAGTTAATGGTAACGCGTGGTAACGCGATCAGGTCATTCATAAAAGCTAATTGAAACATGACAATTCAATGGTAACGCGTATGGTAACGCGTGGTAACGCGTGGTAACGCGTATGGTAACCAAAACAGTGCCCCAAGCCAACCTCGTCCCCAGGGCCATTTGTGGGGGCTGGGCCAAGATGGCGGCTAAAAACAAAATGGCGGGAACAAATTGCCCTGGCACAGGCTGCAAAAAATGAGCCATATTTTGACTCATTTTTGACTCGGACCCAGTCTTCACTAAGTTTGTCGCGCCTAGTCAGGCTCAATTTTTTCTGAATATTTAGTTCAGCTTGACTGATCCAAACTGAAAACAATCAAAACATTCATTTTCAAATACATTGTCGAATTATTAAAATAAAGAGACTTTTAATAAATATCTGTAAATGCTTAGTATTTATCATTTGCTTCACCGTTGTACCAAATTCGCAAGAAACTGGATTGCCGTTGTCTGGCCGGGCCGCCTTGTTTTCGTGAGTTTTCGGTGGATTCAATTCAGCGTTTTGATAAACATTTACGCTTCGTTTAGTCGAGAATTCTTGTTTGAAAAAAGCCTGCTTCTCAATGGCCAAACACGTAAATTCTGCCCTGTGGTGTACTTTCCTTTCGCAGCCAAAATACTATTTGACTTTGTTCACCAAGTCTTTCGTTCGCTCGATTTAGAAAACACTTTGAATTGCCGTCCCATGGACTTCGTTGTATGGCAGCCAGGGCACAGAGACGACACGACCCATCATTACATATTCTTCCGACGTTTTTTATGGGTGTTTTGCCAGCTTTTCATTCATTTTGAAGTTGTTTTTAACAGCCAGCAATTCTGGTATCACTTATTATCACTTATTTAATATAATTTGAGCCCTATAAACAAATGCCCGCGAGTTAGCCTGCCGCCCGCCTTGTTTCCACCAATCAGAATACCTAAAACATCCAACGTTATCTCGACCAATCAGATGTGGTGATAGCTCAGCCTGTGCCAGGGCCATTTGTTCTTGGCCGCCATCTTGGCCCAGCCCCCACAAATGGCCCTGGGGACGAGGTTGTGCCCCAAGCTTACTTCAGGGTTCCATGTCCAGTTTCCGGTTTGAAAAATAGCTTGGGTTGATGTTTATATGCCTAAGGTATCATATTAAAATCGATTCCTGAAGTATTCCGTATCCGTGATCGATCAAATCTTTATTGATTTAGAATAAAGAGAAGTATTTTGAACAAGCAAAGAATGGGAAAGGTATGGATCTTACCTATAACATACTTCCACATGTTTGCCTTTTAATGCCCTGTACAAGAGACTTCAGAATGGTCGAGCTTAGTGGCGAAGCTCGCCATACCAACTCGTCATGATCACGCTATGCAAATTTTTAAAATATTGCATTATTCAAACCTTTAGAAATGTGTTCTTTTCAAACTATGTAGATGCTGACAAATTAGCATAGAATGACCAGTTGCTATGGCCAGCTTCGCCTCTGGTCGAGCTTCCATTCTATGTATTTTGTCATGAATTCTTATGCCGTTAATTATTATAAGCACTAACCATGAAAATATAGTATAACAAATAGGCAAAATCCCTGTTCATTTTTTCCTCAAATATAGACAATCGTCCACAAAATATTTGAGACAAACCCCCTTTTTCAATGTTGTATTTAGGGATAACTATCTTTTATCTTAATTTCTTATGCTGAATTTTCACTGCCAATGAGCCTGCTACAATTTCAGACTAACTTCACAATTTGTGATAAATAGACTAGCTTCACAACATTGAAATAGGGGGAAAAGGGGGGTTCATGTCAAAAGTCTCAATATATTTTGTGGATGATTGTCTTGAAAATTCGAAAGACTTATTTAAAAGTAGTGATAAGTTTTTGATGAATGTCATATTAAGAACTTGATATTCAGGTATAATTTGGATGTAACTATGAACACTGATTTTCTCAAAGATAATCAAGCCGTACCCATATGCCCCGAGGGGGGGCTGTGAATGTCAAAAGTCTCAATATACTTTGTGGTAGTCTTGGAAATGCAAAGACTTATTTAAAAACAGTGATATGTTTTTGATGAAGGTCTTATTAAAAAGTTGATATTCAGGTATAATTTGGATGTAACTATGAACAGCAAACGCAGATTTTGTCAAAGATAATCATGCCACACCCATATGCCAAGGGGGTGGTGGTGGTGGTGGGGGGTGTGTTTGTGGACAAAGTAACATGGAAACTGCAATTGAACATTTCCCGACAGATATCATTGACAGAACAATCCAGTCAATGGACAAAAGAACTGGGTTGATAATCACCTCCAAGGGCGCAAAGGCAGGGGGGCTAAGCCCCCCTTTTTTCCACTTTTACAAAGTTGGGGGGCTTTAGCCCCTCCAGCCCCCCCGGTTCCGCCGCCTATGGTTTCATGACATTTGTGAATTGTGATGGGTTTTGAAGGTTTCATTAAAAAAACCTTGACTTGTGTGGACTAGTGTGACAGATCAAAAACATTTCCAAACATTTCAATTGATCCTGTGAATTTTTGTTTATGTTTTCTTACATTAGTTTTGCCATATAGAAAACGTGATCGGTTTATAGCCGGTCAGTTTAATATCATACCACGGAAAAAAAAACCCAACTTATTTCGATAACAGTTTATAAAACACTGTTGTAGGCCAAATAAAACCCCAAGAAATATGTTTACCAAATGGGAAAACAAACTAAATCGGGAATATATCATAACGTTATTGAGAGCTAAATCTCCTGAGCTTGCCTTTGATACACAGACAATAATGCCGAAAATACTATAGCTTCAACTAAGTTCAATGTAATATAATATAAGCAACACTGAAATAACTGTCTCAACTTTTGTCGAGCCAAATAATAAATAAGCTAAATTGTTTTGTTTAAACTTTTTCGCATTACTTTTTACACAAGAAAAATGTAAAATCATTCAAAGTAATTCATTTCGATAACAACTCAACGCACACATATATATATATATATATATATATATATATATATATATATATATATATATATATATATATATTATATATATTATATATAATATATATATTGTAAGAGCAAAAAATATAGGAAATAACGCTTCTTTACTTAACCCAATATAATCCAATATAAACAACATCATTCAAATCCAAATCCAGAGTAATTTCCGTTTTGTTAGCAGCGTTATAGATTCACTTTTGGGCATTTCGCTCCTTTGAAAAAAATCGCCATTTTCAAAAACCATTTCGGTTACCCCCTACGTACGGGGTAATGTTTACCCCCACTATTAGTCACCCTTCTTTAGGGGGTAAATTTTACCCCCGCTATTAGTTACCCTTCATATTGGCCCATAAATGTTGACCCCTTGTTGTGGGGTAAATTTTATCTTTTTACCCCCGAGCAAGGTAAAAACTTTGCTCTAGCACATTATCCCCTTAAAAGGGGTAATTCTGAGTGAAAAAAGGAAGAATTGCTCTTATTTCTAAGGAAATTATTACCCCTTCATCATTTACCCCTCAAAAATTAGCACTTTCACCCCCAAAATGGGGTAAATTTTACCCCCTGAAATTTACAGTGCGGCAGCGCCCTAAACGAGAGGCAAACTTTCATTGTGTAATTAGAACATAAAATGTGGGACTAATACTAAATCAATGCGCAAGTCTACACTGTTGTTGTTTTTATAGACAACTATCTAATAATAGTTTATTGCGTGAATTTGCATTAGATCAATGGTAATGATTGAACCGGTCATATCCAATTGTTATTTAAAACAAAACAATCTGTCTTACTTACACATCGCGTGAAGCGCTTGTAATGATTTACACTGAATGAGGTTTAGATATAAAAATGGCGATTGCATTTCAAATAAAGATAGTTACCGTAAAAAATTGTCAGCCTTTACACACACGATGCATGGCCACATTTGGTAATTGATGTATTTAGAAAACCTCTTCAACTATTAAATAAGTAAGTTATATATCTCGGATGTCGGCTTTATGCCAGATACATTCCCTCGGGGCCTACGGCCCCTCGGGGTATATAACTCTTACTTATTATATGGCAGCAGCGCTGAGAGGTCCGAATACGGAAATCCTGTAATTTGATTGGTTCATATAAGCGGTCGGATATTTCCGCCCGCTCAGAGCGGAATCTGCCGTTCGGGACCGTACGTTTTATAAACAAAATGGCAGTCATGCGACTCATGTCAGTACTCATTGTTGAAATATATCGTGCAGGTATGTTGTTAGAAATTTTATAAGCTTTCATTTGATGTATATAGTTCGAGTTTCCACGTTTTGTGAATGTTTTTAAAATGTCCAAAACGTTCGTAACATTGTTCGTAATAATATAACATTTACTTCTCACAAGTACTAGAATTTCAGATTTTTTATTCAACTACTTAACGTACGATCTTGAGCAATATGTCAAATAAAAGCAATTGAAAAATACTATTTGGGGTAGAAAGTTCAGAATTCTAGCTCATCGGAGAGTACTCTAAAAATGGGAAAATGTCTGCCATTTTCGTTTAGTTCGCAAGAAAGATGGGTCAAGTTTTCACAGAACGTTCACAACATTTATGGCCGTATAATAAACTACTTATTGACCTCGCTTGTTCGGTCTGTACTAGTGAAATATCGGACCTCTGTTTTTTGGTCCATCAAAAAACCATCGGTCCGATATTTCACTAGTACAGACGTCACGATCGGTCAATAAGAAGTTAATATTGAGTTCTTGGATAGCGATATGTCGCGTGGTTTTGAAATATAAAAAGACGCCTGGTCAGGCGTTCACACGCCTGGTCGGGCTACTGCAAAATCACAGTGCTATATATAGTACGTGAAGGTACTGAAGTGTTATCGAAGCTGCAATCACTACATATACGCAGGTTGTCGCATGCAGTGCTAAGATCTAAAGTCTAAACACATTGGTCACAGACAAAAGTCAAAACACAATCCAATTCTCCAATAGAAAACACAATTTGCAATACACAAAACACGATTGCCTGTATTTAACGTAGTTTCCACGCATGCACACAGCGTTTGGTTCGGACAGTCTGAACATTGGACATATTATAGTCTCACAAGGAAACAAGTTCTGAAGAATGGTCAATATGACATTGGTACCGAGTTAGCAGGCAATTGCAAATTAGTTCTGGTTATTGGGTAGAATCATGAGCGACGACGAAGTTCAAGGCGGTTCGACCGAAGCAGTACAACAAGAGGTGGTGACGCATGGGGAGTCGGACACAAAGATGAGTATTAATCTAAAGAAAAGGCGTACACAACTACGAGGTAAGATTACTCGTTCTATAAACCGTGTTAAGAAGTTCGTCGACCAAGGCGCAGGGATGCGCAAGAGAATTGACAAAGAAATTGTTCAAATACGTAAGGACTTTGAGTTAGCGCGCGAGTGTCACGCAGAGATGTATGAGTATATAGACGAAAGTCAAACCTCAGCGATGGATATTTGGGAAGACATTTTAACCAATGACATATACGATATCGAAGAGAACGTTGAAGACTTTCTTCGGTCCCTCTCTGTGCCCAAACACGCTAACGCAATGTCCACAACCAACGAACAGATTTCCGAACAGCCTGGTGAAAATAGTGAAAATATTAACGATAGCGAAGCCGAGGGTGGTAACGTAGAACTTAGTTACGAAACGCCTGAGGAAGCTCCGTTTCAAGAGACTGAAGTCTGAGAAAATGCAGTAAATAGTGAGCTTGTCGGTAGTAACAATATAGTAAATTTGAATGTTGATAAAGGTCAAAGTTTCGCGTGTAACTCTATGGCAGATGAGCTTAAAACAACTGGCGCCGCCAGCCCTGCTAAAACCAAATCTGATTACAACCTGTCATCGCCGCAATCTTTTGATAGCTGGATAGACAATCTAACCGAGTTTGAGGAAACAGTTCTGCCGACTGAAGTCTCAAAAATGTCTATCGCGGAGGCTTTGTATAAGCTCGAGGCTAGTAAGGATATCCCAACCATTAAACTTATGAAGTATGACGGCAACCCATTGACGTACGTCGAATTCATCAAGCGGTTTAAGTTACACATTCATAACAAGCCGCATCTTTCCGACGATGTAAGAATGGTACTGTTGAAAATGCACGTCGTTGGAAACGCTGAACGCGCTATCAGTGGTCTTGGCTCGCGGGGAGCAATGTATGCAACAGCGTTAAAAACTCTTAAGGAACAGTTTGGCCAGCCAAGCGTCATTGCTAGAGCGTACATAAGTAAGCTAGTCGATAGACGGAAAATCCAAAGCAATGATAGACGAGCGTTACAATAATTGTCTTTCGATGTAGTAAATTGCGTAGCGACCTTGAAACAAATCAACCACCTGGCGGATGTTAATGCGACCGATAACCTCCGGATGATCATAAGGGGGTTACCCGATCACCTCAAAGATAAATGGAAATGTGTTGCGTCCGACCTTGGGGAAAAGGGAAAAACCCCCTCGCTTGAACATATCAGCCAGTTTCTCAGCAGACGTGTCAAGGTCGAATTTGATCCAGATTTTGGCGACGTTCAGAAATCAGATTTTCGACGACCTATGCAAGATAGGAGAGCGATTCATTCTAATCAAAGGGACTCCAAGAAATCCCTGAAATGTTTCGTATGCTCCGAGGAACATCGTGTAGTATAATGCCCGATCCTTTCCAATTGCTCCACCGAAGAAAAGGTTCAGCATGTCAAGGATCAGCGACTATGTTTTTCCTGCTTAAACCGAGGTCACGTGACACGAGATTGTAAATCTAGAGAAAGGTGTGGAATAAATGGATGTTCCCGCTTTCACCATCGCCTACTCCACTCGGACCCACCATCTACCCCTACAACACCACGTATAGGTTCATCAAGATCTGCTCTCGACAAAGATAGCATCATGCCTGTAGTGAGAGTTCGTTTTAAGTCTATAAATGGAAGAATTCGTGAAGGCAACGTTCTCGTTGACAGTGGCGCTGGTACCACCGTGATCCGTAAGAACTTCGCGAAGGCTCTTGGTCTACAAGGAAGACGAGAGAAGATTGATATAGCGGTTGTTGGCGGAGAAAGAATAACACAGAACGACAGCAGGAGGGTTAAGTTTTGGATCTCGCCGCTAAATGGAAACGAGTCTTATCCTGTTGAAGCACACGAAATCGATCATACCATCATCAATATCCCTGTACTCGACCGCACTTGGCTAAAGTCCTTTGATCACCTTAGCGATATCGAGTTCCCTCACCGCGCTGGTCCAATATATCTGATCCTCGGGGTTCAGTACAGCCATCTCCATGCGGAGAGCGAAGTTCGACAAGGCTTACCTTTCCAACCAGTTGGAAAACGCACGAAGCTGGGATGGCATGTCATCGGTCCAGATAAAGTGAAAGATTCGACTATCAGCTACTTGAACTTTGCCAAGAAAATTGATTTGGAGAAATTTTACGATTTCGAGACTGTTGGAGTACGAGCACCTGACTGCAGTTGTCCAGAAGAAACGATGTCCCGTGAAGGAAAGAAAGCAATGGAGCTGTTTGAGTCCTCCTGTGAAAGGCTAGATGGAAGATTTATCATTGTCCTCCCGTGGAAGAAAGATCCCGCACAGCTTCCAAACAACTACCCTTTAGCAAAGCGACGTCTCGCGTCGTTAGAAAGAAGTTTAGCAAAGCATCCAAGCAAGGCAAAGACCTACGATGGCGCCATTCAAGAATACGAGAAGAATGGATGGGCCCGGAGATTGACGGATGCAGAAATGAATAGCACGAACGGTCCAGTATATTATCTGCCACACCATGGCATATATCGTCCAGATAAGAAGAGTACGCCCTTAAGAATTGTGTTTGATCCAGCTTGCCCCTACAAGGGAGTCTCACTGAACTCTTTCTTATACAAAGGTCCGTGTCTAATTGGAAATTTGCTTGGAGTTTTGCTTCGCTTTCGAGAAGAGCCGATCGCGTTTGCAGGAGACATCTCCAAGATGTTTCTGCAAATCCTACTGCCCGAAAGTGATTATCAAGTTCACCGATTTCTGTGGAGAAACGTGGAGACTTCGCAAGAGCCGTCAACCTATGCTCTCCTTCGTGTTACATTTGGCGACAAACCTTCTCCAGATATGGCGAGTTTCGTGATGTTAAAGATCGCCGAAAAAAAACGAGAGAGCGCTCCAGAAGCGTCCAAGATTATTGAACGGGATTGATACGTCGACGATCTTATTCATTCGTGTTCATCAACACAAGACGCCACCCAGAAAATCACTGACATTGAGAAGATCCTTGACACTGGTAGCTTCAAGATTAAAGGAGTGGCATTGTTCCTCCAAGCAAGTGCGAGACCAAGTGACTGAAAGTAAGAAAACGATGTCCATGCCTGATCCAGATTCCATCTCAAGCAACGTAGTATTGGAGTCGAAGGAAGGCTCACCTGACCTGAGTGAAGTCAGTTTAGATGGAGAACGAGGGGTAAAAGCACTTGGAGTTTCCTGGAATCCGAACACTGATACCATTAATTTCGAAGTTAAGTTGAGCAAACCGGAACTTTACACGAAACGAGTGATCTTGTCAAACATGTCGAGATTGTTTGACCCATTGGGCCTAGCAATTGTCGTTACAATAAAGGCCAGGATAGGACTTCAAGAAATCTGGAAGATGAAGAAATTTGGTTGGGACGACCCACTGCCAAGGGAAATGCAACAATCGTGGAACAAGTTGTTCACTGAGATTGAGCAACTAAGGACGGTGCAGTTCCCGCGATGCCTTCAACCGGAATCTGCCCTTGGTTCGCCCGAGTTACACGTTTTTGCTGATGCTAGTATTCTTGCATATGGAGCAACTGCTTACCTTGTCTGGTCGTGTGCCAATGGGAAAGAAGCCCGTCTCATATCTGCCAAAGCCAGAGTTGCACCTCTCCGTCAAACCACCATTCCACGACTGGAACTCATGGCAGTCCTGTTAGCATCAAGATTAGCAAAGACCATCTACGACGAGTTCAAGATTAAGCCTTCAAAGGTGATATTGTGGTTGGACTCCATGATTGTCCTCGCTTGGCTTCGTTCTGAATCCACCTTGCTTAAATCCTTCGTAGGCGTGCGAGTGGCAGAGATCCAAGCGACCTGGGAGCCTATCACTTGGAGACATGTTCCGACAAAACTCAACCCAGCCGACGACCTTAGCCGTGGTATTTCAGTCAATGAGATAAACGGACGTTGCATGAATGGTCCTTCATTCCTAAGAGAGAGTCCAGAAGAGTGGCCTACCGAAGTCAGCGAAGCATTACCTGAAGTTCCCGAGCTCAAAGCCCACAAGCCTGTGTTTGCGTTGCGACCAGTGACCAGTACCATCGTTGACCCATCCAGATTCTCAAACTGGCAAAGATTATGCAGAATCAAAGCTTATTGTCTCCGGTTCATCAACAACGCAAGGTCCGCACGTCGCGTGCATGGCCCACTTCTTCCGAAAGAAATAGAATCAGCCCAGCGTTATTGGGTCACGTCAGCTCAAATGCAATTAGGAGATTGGAAAGAACGCTTCAAAGACCTAGCGCCCTTCGAGAAAGACGGAATTGTTCGAGTTGGAGGTAGACTAAACCACTCACCCTTAACCTATGACGAGATCCATCCGATGTTACTACCAACAGATCACGTTATTTCGAAATTGGTTGTCAAAGACGCACACAACCGTGTGCTTCACGCAGGTCGTGAGCGAACTCTTTGCGAAACCCGAAGAAGATTTTGGATTGCTCGTGGAAGAAACTTAGTAAAGAAGATCGTGAAAGAGTGCGTCACATGTCGTAGACTCCGGCAATATCCCTACACCACGCTCATGGCTGACCTACCACCAGAGAGGCTGCAGATCTTCTCGCCACCGTTCTCGACAACAGGCGTCGACCTGTTTGGTACATTTTTCCTTAAGTATGGTCGGAACAAGAAAATTAAGAGCTGGGGAGCTGTTTTCACGTGCGCGACAGTTCGTGCTGTACACCTGGAAATTGTTCAGGATTTATCCACCGAAGCCTTCCTCCATGCGTTGCGACGGTTTACAGCCCGCCACGGATGGCCTAACACAATGGTTTCAGACAATGGAACATCGTTCGTGGGAGCTGAAAGGGAGCTGAAGAAGCTACTACAAGAGGGGAAACAAGAAATCGAGGATTTCGCAGTCGTTCACAAGGTTAGATGGCGATTTAACACACCGCTGAGTCCTCACCAAGGAGGAATTTTTAAAATATGGTAAAACAGACAAAGACTGCTTTACGAGTGGTAGTTGGTCAACAAGTTTTGTCGTGGAACGAGATGTCAACCGTGTTTGCCTAAGTCGAATGCCTTATCAACAGCCGCCCCCTTGGATATCCCTCCAATGACGCCAATGACCTTCAACCCTTGACACCCAACCACTTCATCCTTGGTCGTGACGACGGCTGACGTTCCACAAGGTCCCTTTCGGGAGGTGAGAGGCGGCCGTAAGAGGTTCGACTACGTCCAGACGTTCGTTCAACAGTTCTGGAATCGGTTTCAACGGGAATATCTCCAGACGCTGATGCCACGAGCGAAGTGGAAAGGTAAAGAACGGCAGTTCAACGTCGGTGATATCGTCCTGGTGGTCGACGCGAATGTCGCGAGAGGAAAGTGGAACTTAGCGAGAGTTATCGAAGTTTATCCTGGTCGAGACGGTGTCGTAAGGAATGCGAAGCTAAGAACCAAGTCAGGGGAGTATAAACGGTCAGTTCAGAAATGTTGTCCAATCTTGGAAGAAGATTCTTCCTAATTGTGGCCCGGAGGGTTGGTTCCGACAGTCTGAACATTGGACATATTATAGTCTCAAACTTTACATTTTATTGATTCTTACCACATCTATGTTTGCTATTTTAATTTGATTTAATGTGATTATGTTTTGATTCAACTTCATTTAATATGATAGGTGTTGATTGACGATTACGATATAATTTAAGATATTTGAACTTGAGGGCTAGTGATCAGTATGGTATTTATTTGAATTGGCCTACAGATGATTGAACAACATAAATTGTTCACTAAAACATACTCAGCATATGCTCTCACGTATCATCTAGAATCGACAATAATTATTAATTTTTAAATGCCCTTAATAACTTAACAATATAAATGCTTAATTCTAGCCCTTACTTAAACTCCAACCCAATCCCTAACCCAAGCCCGGCCCCACCCTTACAAAAATTCCACATGCTTTCACACGTGTGATCACATGTGATCACATGTGGAATTTTAACATGTGAAATAGATTCACATGTGATCACATGTGATCACATGTGATCACATGTGATCACATGTGGAAGTTTAACATGTGAAATAGATTCACATGTGATCACATGTGGAAGTTTAACATGTGAAATAGATTCACATGTGATCACATGTGATCACATGTGGAAGTTTAACATGTGAAATAGATTCACATGTGATGACATGTGCTCACATGTGGAAGTTAAACATGTGAAATAGATTCACATGTGATCACATGTGAAATTTTAACATGTGATCACTGATGCTTCCCCATGATCTGCCATAAACACAAAAAATAGTTAAAATGATGAAATTACATGGAATTATACACTGGACACATCACATATAAGTATTTGTTCAGTTATCTGGTTTTCCTCCCTATGCTCAAGCGCGGTAAGGAAGATCTCACATGATAGTTATTTCCTCTAACAGCCATAACATAATTTTATTCTGGCTAACGGTCAGACAATTTTTTTTCTGCAGAAAAAAAGGGACAAAATTGCAAGAATGGGTGACATAAGTAACTAAACATCAAATAATCGCATTGTCTGAATAAAGCTTGGTTGTACAGCAATTTCAATACTGATATTCAGTAAACCAACAATATTGTATACCAGTACAGCATACAGTATAAACCACTACCAATCATATTTTCCCAGCAGATTAAAGAGACCGTTTAAGGAGTCCCTGCAGGAATGGGTATACTTAACTAACTAAACATCAAATAATTGCATTGTCTAAATGAAGCTGGATCGTACAAGAATTTCAATACTGATATCCAGTACACCAACAATATCGTATACCAGTACAGCACCAGTACCAACCATATTTTTTCAGCAAAGGACCGGTTAAGGCCAACCTCTGCAGGAATGGGTAACATAACTAACTAAATTAAAATATCAAATAATTACATTGCCTGAATAAAGCTGGGTTGTACAGGAATTTCAATACTGATCGATATTCAGTAAACCAACAATATTGTATAGTACAGCATATAAACCACTACCAATCATATTTTCCCAGCAGATTAAAGAGACCGTTTAAGGAGTCCCAGCAGGAATGGGTATACTTAACTAACTAAACATCAAATAATTGCATTGTCTAAATGAAGCTGGGTCGTACAAGAATTTCAATGCTGATATTCAAATTTAAATACTGATATTCAGTACACCAACAATATTGTATACCAGTACAGCAACAGTACCAACCATATTTTTTCAGCCAAGGACCGGTTAAGGCCAGCCTCTGCAGGAATGGGTAACATAACTAGCTAAATTAAAATATCAAATAATTGCATTGCCTGAATAAAGCTGGGTTGTACAGGAATTTCGATACTGATCGATATTCAGTACACCAACAATATTGTATATCACCAGTACAGCATCTAAACAACTACCAACAATATTTTTTCAGCAGATTAAAGAAACCGGTTAACTAAACATCAAATAATTGCATTTTCTGAATAAAGCTGGTTGTACTACCACAATCTACCATAATACTGCGCCAATTAAAGCTCATGGATTTAAAACAATTTTGATTCCAAGCCATCCAAGGTCTAAACACAATCTATTGCAAAACAGGCTCCATTTAAAACACCAAAAATAGAAATCAATAAAATGACTGCATTACCTTGATACAAAGATCTTGATTTGAAATATCAAAGTCATTGAAATATTTTTGTTGAATATTTTATCTTTATTTTTTACTTCTCTTTAATTATGTTGCACCAACATTCAATTTAATATGATGTACCAACAAAGGTTACGTTTGTCTTGTATAGGATCTATACTTTCAGAGCAGTCAAACATCTGTCCTCCTGGACAAGATCTTTGAAAAAGGCTGGGGACTTCATGTGTTTGTTTCCATCTCGTCTGATCATTCGCTTGATGGAATGTTGATGGTTTATTTGTGAGCCTGCGGTTCATAACATGAGCATAACTTCCGTTTTGCACGACACCGGGTAGTGAGAATTCACGAGTAATCGAACAAGCATTTATATTATTTGCTTAATCTACTCAAATGTACTCAAGATTTTCTTGTTTTAAATATCTCAAGATTAAAAATTAAGTTTGTTTTGCTTATTTTCGCCACGCAGCATTCCCAATAAAATAATTTTTACGTTGTTTTTTACAAAGCATGACAATAGTTTCTCCCACGTGACTGGGTCCGCGGCAGCTTTGAGTCTAAGCAATTAGCGTCATTTAGCGAAGGCATTATCCTCATGTCTGATGTGTCATTCAGTTCATTGCTTTATACGTTTACTAGGAGTTTATATCTTTCTAAAAAGTTATTCGAAGTAGGTTTGCTTCAAGCTTTTTTATACGATGAAGTACGTACTCGTTTATTGGATGGCGACTATTAACCCAGACAAGCGTCTTGACGCCCAGAGGAGTTTGTTCCTGACAATTCGCTATCAATGACCCAAACAAGGAACTAAGGAAAGTATGGTTTTGTTCTGAAATCCAGAAGTTAAACGACCCCAAGTAAGAATGGAAGGCTTATTTAAATCGTGTCAAGTATGCCAACGGTAAGCACAGTGAATATTGTTAGTGTATAATAGTGCAAATTATTATTGTTTTTTAGTTAAAAGTAAATTGAAAGCTCTTAACATATTGCGTTGCTTTATAAATACAGTAAGATGTATGTATGTATGTGTATATGTCTCAGAGAGTGGTTTAATACTGTCAATCCTGATCCTACTGTAAAACTAAATTATTAAAATTGTTCAGGATGTTGCCATGTGCTCAGCTTGATTAGAGGGGCTCACAGTAATCCCCAAATAGCAGGGGCACTTTATCAGAGCAATATATTTTGGTTTAGGCATTAATAAAAGTGTATTGCTGTCATGAATTCCAATTTATGTTAAAAAATCTACATGTATGAGAACCTTTTCACCCTTAAATAACAATTAAAAAATAAAACCAAGAAATCAATAATAAAAGTTGCCCTACAGGGCCTGGTTATACAAAGCCTGTATAGCTTATCCGGTGGATAGGTATAGTGTGCCATACATGCTTTGAACAAGTGAACTTAAATTGTATTCGCTATACAGGCTTCGTACAACTGGACCCTGCAGATCCTTATTGCTGCTGACTACTTTTTGCATAATTTTAATCTAGATTCTAAAAAAAAATGACACGGTGATGAAAACAAATTTCACTAAATAAATTTGCTATCCTCTTTTGTAATTTAATATCCTTTTCACAACTCAAATAGAATTCATATCTTTATGTCACTATGTTATAATATTCTTTTTATATATTTTGGTAAAAGGCCTTGCAATATTAACTTCTAGTAGTGTACTATTACTAGCAGTCATAAAAGTAATGAGTAGAGATGAGTGATTACAAAAATTATCGATTACTGAAGCAGATTATAGGCCGATTAATTGGCATATACAGTAGTCCTTATTGATATGTTGTTAGTTACCAATCCCTAGTGCACAGTTATTTTCAATGTGTCATGGGATTGCAAGGAGCATACAATATTTTTGAAATATAACAGAAATCAAGGTTTTTGCTAGCAGAGTGAAAAGCGAATGGCTCATGGTGAATACTATACACATTCATTGCATATTTTGGATTCACATTAGCTCCATGTGTGAAAGAGTTAATGTACTAATTATTATACAATAATCAGCTGATTACCAATTATTGCAAATTGGCTGATTACATGTATATGGCTTTGCAGATTAGTTTTCGATTAAATAGCTCATCTCTAGTAATGAGCTGACAATAATAAGTACAGTAAAATTTATAATAATATAATGTTTTGAGCAATATTAAAATATCAGTACATATTTAAGCCAAGAGGATGTTGATTTTGATGTCATATTTGTTTGTATCTCTTTTCTATTTAGCTGAAGTCCATAAAAGGTTCCCAAGTGGCACTGCAACCTTGTGCAAAGTGTCAATGGTGCAAAAGTGTAAAGATGAGAGAAATGCCATGGAGGCAAGAAAAATGTAATTGGAACAGATGTAGATATTATAGGACATTTATGAGGTTAGACCCAACCTAGCATTTCAATTTTTATGGGGTGTTTTAAAAATGACTTTGCATTTAATTCCATCATGGAGGCAAGAAAGTATAATTTCCTTATTGACTAGGAGATCAATACTCTAAAATTATCTCATTTTGTTACCTATTATGCCTGAATTAAATGCAAGGGGTTGTACACACTTTTGTGTTTAATATTTTGAACTATATTATTGTACCTTATTTTTTAATAAACACTCTAAATGAAATCCAGGTACATGTATTTATGCACCTATTTACATACAATATTTTAATCTTTGTACTTAAGATAAGCTTTTTTGGGATTCACCATGTCTATATTTGCATTATTTCTGGGTTTTCACACTGTTTAGTTCAGGTCCACCTTTGGACAGTTTTTAAAAAGAAATGATGAATTAATATGACTCGAGCTACATGGGCCAAAAGCTCAGATCAACTAAAATACATACTGTACATGGTGAATCCCACAATTGTTTTAATTAGTTCAAATAGATTACTTTGCATCATGCAAAGCTTAAAAGATCATAGAAGTTATATGATTTTAGTGAAAAGAAAATTACAGCAGCTTTATTTTATTGATTTGTAAAATTTTTGTATAATAAAATTTATTTAACTATATGCAGTTTGTTTTGTTTTTATGCGGATACATGCATGATGCATGTTGACATTCCACATGTGATCACATGTGGATATTCCATTTGGAACGTGTTTTTGGAACGATTGTTTTTGGAACGTGTGATCACATGTGAAATCTTCACATGTGATCACATGTAGATATTCCACATGTGTTTTTGGAACGTGTGATCACATGTGAATATTCCACATGTGATCACATGTGAATATTCCACATGTGGATATTCCACATGTGGATATTCCACATGTGTTTTTGGAACGTGTGATCACATGTGAATATTCCACATGTGATCACATGTGAATATTCCACATGTGGATATTCCACATGTGTTTTTGGAACGTGTGATCACATGTGAGTATTCCACATGTGATCACATGTGGAATATTCACATGTGATCACACGTTCCAAAAACACATGTGGAATATCCACATGTGAAATCATGAGGAATTTTTGTAAGGGCAACCCTAATCTTAACTCTAATCGTAAAATGACAATTTTAGGTAAATTGGGAAAAACAGGAAACCCGGTCGCTAATCGCATTGTTAAAAGAATGTGATAATATATCGCTTTCGTTCTAATCTTTACTACGTTAGACTCTGGTAACAGCGATATATTACAGCAGATGTGATCTAGTAATATGTATATAACAGTATATATGTAATTTGACATTTGTTAATTTTTAGGGCAAGACACCATGACTAGGGCTGAACATCCCTGTTGTGTCTTGCCTCGTGTGCGTAAACACGAAAACCAAATAAATAAATAAATAAATAACATGAATTGATTTGTCTCAACAATGATCAACGCGCTTTTTGAATAAGTATTTTATACGCCTACACGTAACTCAAGCAGTACCAAGTACAGTTGATTTCTGCGTATATACAGACAATCAGACATATAGCTAAGACATCTTGGCCGAGGGCCTAACATGTCAACAGTACACTTGAAACAATAGTTAAAAGGCTTTTCATTTTTTTTGTTTTTTATTTATTTATTAACTTTACAACCATGAAAGAATGCAATATACAGGAAATAAAAAGTGCAATACTTGAACATGATTGAAGGAATGATCAACAGGACACGAGTCCCATGTGAAGACCAACCCATATTTCAGAAAGTTCCTGATTCGAACCCAAACGAACACTCGCTCTGTCTCTTCGTCCATGGAAAGCTTGCCGTTTGAGCGAGAACCTTGAAGTGCGTTACGAAATAATTATAATAACACTGCATGTATGGTTTTATTACGCGATGCTGAATTACTGAGGGAGCACGGGTGGCGTGTGCTGTTAGGGCGCTGCCTCTCACCAATAGTTAAGCCCGGTTGGACGGGGTTAGTACTTGGATAGGTGACCGCTCGGGAATGACCCCGTTCTCGAGCTTGGGACTCATGTGAGTAGAGTTTAGTTGGTCTCTCCTGTGCTTCGAGGGTTTTTCGCCAGGTACTCCGGTTTTCCTCCCTCCGTAAAACCAACACCTAGACCTTGCGAGGATAACCTTGTAAGGGACCTAGAGTCCTATTGTTACTTCTCCTGTACCGCTAGGTACAAATGTTGATAAGTATTGCATGTAAACGAGCACTGACCGTGCGCTTGCTTTAGTATAAGATAACAGTGAATACTTATAATATCATAACCTAAAAGCTATGAAATACATACTATCTGGTATATAGGTATATGGTTTAGAAAGCAGTCAATGATTTGCAAAAATTGACAAAATCGTTTAAACTTTACTGTATATCGACAGACCAGTTGACCACTATCAGCTATCAACTCGTCGTGGATATTTTCTTGGCGTCTTGTGATTGCGTGCAATTATCCATGACCTGAAGCGAAACTCGACTCATTACCAGAAATTTGGGACATTTTGCGGCCACGTTCGTGGACAGTGGTTACTCCCATGATAATAATATGCAGTAAATATTTTGCGAAAATGCAAACGGCTGCTAAGAACAAAGATCGCCTCTGCATTCAAAGTGAACAAACATGGCTGCAGGCTGCTCGAAAGAGAAGAGACCTCCGTGGCTTCATCGTTTGTCCTTCTCGCAGCTCAACTCCACGTTTAGACATATAACGGCCTCCTGCTGATAGACGAAATCGGAGTTTCGACTGTGCATACAATCTGAGTCGGGATAAAACGTATAGTTCGTTTATAACATGAGGCTGAAGCAGCCGCAGTAAACATAACATTTCTGATTTCAGAAACCTTTTAATGCTTAGGTATTCTATAAGGGTAAAATTTGCTTCTCAATTATCCTTGACAATAATCCTAAACGTAGTGTCTAAAAATAATGAACTCAAAACATGAAAAAATAGTCCCAGCCTATGTTATCTTCCCGTTATGCTTTAATAGACACGATGTAATTTGCATAGGGGCCCAAATTGAAAAGGAAACTAATTTGCATGTGGGCCTAAATAAAACTAGGATTTGGTGTATTGCTCAAACACACTGTAAAACCAAGAAAGTTTAAAGGCTTTGGGAACCGCAATGTTGTTAGATACGGAGATATTTACGAGTTATATTAGCAGTTCGAACATTGCTAAATACATAGCAAGCTCCGCACTTTGCATCGTTCGCAAGGAAAGTGGTGTATTTGGCAGATTTGTATCGCATGTTTAGCAGGATTACTATGGCTTACATAACAGAATGAGTCAAATAAGCAGCGTAAATAAATCGATGTTGGGAACCGGCTGTGTATTTCGGTAAGCGAACATTTTTTGTTATAACGTTTCCTTACTTAACTCTTAACAGGAATCGAGCTCCGCAACCGAGAAGTCTATGTCCCTAGTAGGATAAATTTTAAAATTTACGATTTTACTGTATTATTCCTTATACGATTTGGCCGTCATGTTTAATAGCCTATATGCGCCCGCGCGACGCCATCTTGTCCCAAATTTCTGGTAATGTTCCAATCTTCCACTGGTTGTTCTGGTGCACGATCGCAAACCCTTCGGACATACAAATGAGACTTCTCAAGTATGCCTATTAGCTTTTAGGCCCAACATTTTGATACCAACCATGTTGTTGTAGGGCCAATGGTTCAGTTTTTACACAGTATTCAAGTTCGGTAGTTTGAGGAAACTTTCTATCATCTTGAAAATGTACATTTTGACCCTTGGGCTATTTTCTTTGGAATTTGCTTAATCCGATTTCCAGTGGCATGAGTAGAGCAGTGAGATATTCATCCGAAATGCTGTCGTTTTAGTTTTTGACGTTTAAGCCACTGTAACGTGTAATTCGCAAGTTTTCATACCCGACTTTTGCCGTGATGCCATGTTTTGACATCGCTGCCTACGTCAAGGAGCGCAAACATCTGAGGGAGAAAGTTGTCATGGGGAACCGCAATTTAAAATCGATTCAAAATGAAATTTCTGCCATGGCTGTTGTAAAGGAAGAGAAGAGAAAGGAGCTTCGCAGTGTTAAAGAAAAGTACCGAAGGCTTGATAACAAGGTAGTTCATACGTTTCATGATCTTGATATTAAAGTATAATCTGTACAGTACATGTATCAATAACTTATATAAATGTGAATATAAAGGTACATGTAATACAAATATTTTTCTTGTTGCTATTGGAAATAGATAGAGAATGTTGTGAAAGCTGTTGAAAGTTTGAAGGAAGTAGAGGAAGAGCAAGTTCAACCAAGTAGTACAGTTCAGCCGGTGAATGGAACAAGTGCATGTAGATGGAAAATTCCTACATTTTTCAATGTTGATGGGAAAATTGGCATAAGTCGATCACTAGCCAGGCAGCGTAGACAAGAAACATTTCAGGCAGCCAGAAAAATTCATGGGGGAAAGAATGAGTTGCCTGTTGCTGCGGAAGTAGGTGTGATAGACACTACATTAGTGAAATGTTCAAAGGATGTTTTAGTTACTGCAATGTCCTCCAATAAGAAGTTTTGTAATTCATTGATGCCAATCATTTATAAAAAGTCATTGAAGGCTTATGAGGCATCTGATGAAAATATTGTTAGAAGTATTGCTGTATACTATAGTGGAGGTATAACTGGTAAACAAAAGTATCGAAAGATCTATAAGGATAGTAGCTATAAGCTAAATAGGAATAGAAATAAAAATCAACGTCTAGCCATAGATAGTTGACCTTTACCTAGCTTAGTACTGTATAACCGTCTAATGCCCCATATTAAGTCTATTTCTTTGGGCACAATTTTTAGTGTTACTGACACACTGTGTGATGGTTTAGATGAATGTGATAGGGTAAGTGAAGGAGCTGTTAATTAAACTTGCAGAGTTTTTCCTGTCGGGTTGTGCTGGCCATCCCATAACATGGTTTGGGGAACAATACACATTTTTTGTAGCTTTAGGAGAAGATGGCGCGCCTTTTGGAAAGGATGACACAGCGTGTGCATGGCTGGTCTGTTTATTAAATATTGGTAGGGGCGTCTTAAGTAGCAATGAGAACTACCTGCTTTTTGGGGCTAATTGCAGTGAAAACTGTATTGTTGTGCAAAGGTTTATCAAGATGCTCTTGGCTGATGTTTGTGATATTGAGAAAAGTGTTATGACCTGTTCTCACAATGGCAAACAAGTGAATATCAAATTTATCATTGGAGAACTCCCAAATGATATGAAAATGTTGGCGTTTCTTAGTGGTGAGCTTAGCAATAGTGCAAAATTTTACTCTTCTTTTGCAAATGTTTGTACTGATAATGCACAAGACACCCGGGGAACCTTTGGGAGAAGCAATAAAAACACATGGACACCTTGGAAGTATTGTGATAGGTTGAAAGTTGTGAAAGGTGTTGAACAGGTGAAAGCAAAGCTTTCCAAACAGAGTTTGTCAGATTCCACTAAGAGATCAAAGGTGACAACTTTTATTGCTCAAAAGAAGAGCCGACAAGAGTTTGAACCTCTCTTAGGTAACATTGTTGACAGAGCTCATGTTGAGCCATTGAATCTGAAAAACAATGCATGTGCTCTGGCACATAGGTACCTTTTGGCAGAAGTTGTTGGGATTTCCAATTTATCTGATTCTGTTAAACTGTTTTCTCAGGTCCCTAGCAATTCTCCTATAGCCAGGTATGTTAATGAGATGAAAACTAAATGTGGCCTTTCACGTCTTGCAAAGAGAATTGTAAGGTGGTTTAATGAAACCAAATCAGATGGTAAACATTTCGATTAGCGGTTCACAGGTAAAGATTCGAGGGGATTTTTACATAATTTTATGTACTTAATTGCTGTTGTGGAACCTTTTCAAAAACAAGGTTCCAGGGAAGAATTTACTTTACATGTTTTGACATATCTTTGCCTGACCTTGCGCGAATGTGTCGCTCTCTTTAACCGCATCGAAATCAGTGATGAACAACTTCTTGAGCTTCAACGTGCTTGTAAGGTTTACTTTACACTCAACTGTCTTTTTTTTTTGTCATCACCCTACTGCTTGGACTTTAGGTCATGTTGTGCCTGTTCATGCAAAGGAAATGAAAGTCAAATATGGTATGGGGCTTGCCTTGAATTCCATGGAAGGTCGTGAAGCCAAACATATTTCTATTTCAAGGTATTGTAACAACACCAACTACCAGGCAAGGTGGGAACAGGTGTTTATGCACGAGTATGTCTCCGTCTTATTTGGCTGCGTGAAAGGGGCTATAATAACACAAAGCCCACCACTTCATGTGGATTGAGTTATGTCCCAAAACATGTGAAAGACGATTCGAGTTTTTGCAACTGTGGGTTAAAGAAGGAGGTACAATCTTCTGGATGCAAGTTTTGCATTCATCCTTTAAGGAAAAATATTGGTAAAAGGGTTGAAAAGGCGTGCCGTTAAGTTTATACTGTAATACATACAAGAAACTTAATGTATTTTATTTAAAATCAATGTTCTAACAAAATGTATTTATTACATGGCATATTAGCTTGTGAAACAGCTAGCTTTAGATGTTAAAACATGGTATTTATCTTTTCTTAAGAAATAGTTATTTCTAATTTTTTTATAATTTATTCAGATAATTACCAATGTATTTTAAAATAGATATTAATATACTATTGTTGTCCTGGGATGGACAAAGGCTGTTTTAAAAGATACAGGAATATTTTGATCCAGTAGATGGGTTATAATATTAAGGCAAACTATTAAAGGGAAACAAAAGAGATTTAGGATGTTGATTTCAATGAACTCCTTAAGCCTCTTTTCCACTCATCGCAAGAATCAACTCGCAAGCTCGCTGCGAGTGCTTTTATCTAGGTAAAACAAACTCACAAGCATTCTGATTGGATGCAAACACTCGCAGCGAGCTTGCGGATTGATTCTTGCGATGAGTGGAAAAGAGGCTTTAGACTATTTGCAACTTTCCATCGATAAATAAAATACTATGTAATTTATAGTTGGAGAGAAATTAAAAAAGTATCTAATATAATACAGTATATAATATACAACACAGCTAACTGGATCAGCCTGTAGCTTTAAAATAGCCCTTAGTTAAAATGTAAACACTAGGATTGTATATTTAAATAATTCAAAGTGTCTTAAAATTGTTACAGAATACTCATAAATACCAGTTGAATAATTTATACAAATGTTTTGAACTTTTTTAATCTTTTAAATTTTTTATCCTGTATATATATATATATATATATATATATATATATATATAACTACATATATATTAATAATATAATAAAGATTTGAAAAAAAAAATGAAAGATAACAATGTCTTATCTACTGTAAATTTACAGTTACAATTGACAGCTGTGTTGAGGAAACCCAAATGCGTTCCATTCACCAAAATTAAAAGAAAGTACAAATTGTCCTTTATTAAAATGATAAACTAGAGCAAAATCCTTTGTTTCAGAAACCAACAGTTTTGCCAGGTGATCCTTGCGATTACCCCCCAATGTCCGTTCCAGGCAGCCTGAAACCTCTCCCATGCTTAGTGCACTGAGGAAATCCTTTACTGACAAAAAAGATTGGAAGGATACAACCGTCATCTTCTTGTTTTCAGCGACATAGGAGTTCGGCTCGCAGAATACTGGCCTTCGGCAACTTTTGATTGCTCGAACTAAGCAGGTAAACATTTCCTCTGGCATATCGCGCCTAATTTGCGAAAAATAAGGCCGCCGGATATTTCGTCTTCCAGCTAACCTTCGGTAGAGAGCTTTTAGCCATAACACGCATTCTCCTTTAAACATCTTTCCAGCATTTATGTTGCATGAAAACAGCATGCGAGAGATTCCAGGCTGACTCATTTCGGGTAACGTTAAAACGTTAGTGTTTCCCCCATCTTCGTCTTCGCTTCTTATCCGGTCATGATCTTGCTCCGCTTCATCTTCTAAAACTTTGATTACTTCTTCTACACTTAACTTCGCCGCCATTTTGAAAATGTTTCTATGGTTTCCAGGTGTGACAAAGGGATAACAAGGGAACTTAATAGGGGTGAGGCCGCTGCTCGCAAGTACAAATTGGCGTTTTTCTCCTCATTTGTGCCCGGCGTGAAGTGTAATATTTCCACCAATTAATTGGTGTGATCGATGCAATCCATACCGAGTGGCGGTGGTCAGCTCAAGATCCTGCATGGATGGATCTTAACCTGGATCCAAGTACCGCTATTCTCCCCAGGCCCCCACCGGGCTACGGCTTGCACCAACCTTCCAGACGGGTAAGTAAAAAGGTGAACGAGGATGTTAATATATAATATTGATGTGCTGGATAGCGATATGTTGCGTGGTTTTGAAATAGAACTAGACAATAACATATAATATTGACCTGTTGGATAGCGATAAGTTGCGTAGTTTTGAAATAGAACGAGGTAATAACATATATTGTTATATACAAAAGACTTTCGTTTGCCAAAGATGAAATCCTATTGGTCAAATCATGGTCACGTGTTGTTCAACAAACTCAATGTTTCACTCTGACGACAGCTTTAATCATGCGTTGTTCACGTGAATACACAATGATTATTGCATCAGATCAAGAACTTTGGACTTTTCGGAACATTTTGAAAACAAGAGCTGTTTCGAGCTTCTTTGGTACGAAATAGTCCATTTTCCAAAGGAAAGAATATCTACACATATCTTCAAAGAATATAAATGGATACATTTAAAGCTGTTCTTTGTACTTGTTGAGTCTGGTGTATTTGTTCAGTTGAATTGAAATACGAAGACAAAGTCAAAGTGTTTTGGTAGCCTAACGCCTGTATTCTAAAAGCTCACTCACACGCACACTTGAGTGCGACTCAAGTGAGATGCACTCAAGTAGGACTGAAGTGTGAGTGAGAGTGGAGTATGAGTGTGAGTGTCCACTCAACGAGGGAGCACTCACCCTTGAAAATATTAGGCAGATTTGTATTCAAAGAGCTCGCTCGAGTGTGACTTGCTGGAGTGTGTGTTTAACGTTGACTATTGATGATGTTATGAAGTATGTAACATAAGCATGTTGTAGAATCATCAATTGCATTGGTACGTCGTTGCCGCAGGTACAAGATGACTGAAAGTAGACAATATTTTTCGCCATTGGAAAAGACGATTATAACAGAATTAGTGCGAAACCACAAAGATATTTTGGAAAGTAAAAGGAATGATTACAGAACAATACAACAAAAAAACAGAGCGTGTACTTGAAGCTCTATCAGAAGAGTTTAATTCCCAGTCAGGTGTGTCTAAGAGAGATTCTCGGCAATTAAAAAAGTTTTGGGAAAATATAAAGTCCCGTGCTAAAAAACAACTTGCTAAAGAAAAGAGAGAAAGTCAATTAACTGGTGGTGGTCCTTCATTATCCAAAGAAGACGACGAAGCTGCTGCTGTTTCTTCGATTATTCCAGCTCAGATTGACAGCCTGAATAACCCTTTTGATTACGATAATTTTGAAATAGGTACGACAATGCTAATTGCTAAATAATATTTAGGTGATGTATAATGCAATAATCGGATAAAATAGTGTCCCTATTCTGAACATCAACACAAGTCATGGTAAATCAATATCTCGTACATAACATGTGAATTGTTTTATGTGGTGGTTATTGTATAGAAATCGACGATGATGAAACTGAGTAATTGGCGACAACTACAGTCAGTACACCAAACAAACGCGAATTGCAGCCATCTGTCGTCGAGGTTGCCTTATCGTCGTCATTTAGCAGGAACTCACGAATATCCGATGCCCAAGCACGATGGTTAGATTTACAAACCCAACAGCATGAGGCGGAAATGGAGCTCCTGGTTATAAAGAAAAATAATACAATAATAGAGCACAAAAGGAAAATGGAAGTGCTAGACGCGGAACTTGATTATTGGGAAACAATGAAGAAGTCCATTAAAAACACACAGGAGCAACAACCGAAACCAAACACACGCGCTAGGAAGCAAAACTAATGACATTAATAACCTCTGTCAATGAAATACACAATGAATATACGAGTGTATTTTATTTTGTTTGCATGTTCTTGTCAATATAAAGTTGTTTAATATGAGAATATATATAATATATTTATTGTGTTTGTAGCAGGCTTACGAACAATACGTAACACTACTTATCTGGAATTTCTACTTATCTTTATTTCTTTACACTGTACGCATATGTGGCGTTTACACACAAATCTGCTTTGCGTGCAATCAAGCGAGTGACGCGGTTCTGTCTGTCATACGACTACGTTCGATCCTAATCGCTGGCGCTGTCAAACCTAATTATCATATCTTGTTACTCGTTAAATGATGTAAACACGATTCCACGTTGAATGATGTAATACATTGCTACACATTCCCCCCTAGCGAGGAAACGTCGTCCCGACGTTGTAATGAAATATATATATGTATACAGTATATATTTTATTTCAAAAAAACACTTTAAAAACGTAATGTTTCATCGTTAAACCACTGGCCAAGGATGTTCTGTATGACAGCTTGGTTATTTACATTGACAAGAGACAGCAAAATCTTGACTTTTGTCAACCAGTTTGCTCCCATCATGAGACGGTCGGGTGGTCTGATACGTCGGCCCGAACGGGTTGTGTTTTCTGAACTAGATCGGAGTTCTGGATCCGGGGTCGCAATCTGTATGGGTAGCTCTTCATTGTCGGAGTCAATGTGATCAGGACTGCCGACATCGACTGTTTCCTCGTGTTCTTCGTTCAACTCGTTTGGAGGAACGCTGGTATCGGTTTGAGAACGCACTTCTTCTGGTTGACCGGTGAGGAAGACGTATTCCTCTGGATTCTCTTCCATCCGGGGGTCGGAGTTGTCCGGTGCATCCACTGGAGAATTGGGCATAGCATCACTTGCACAAGGGGGATCCTCGGTTGCTTGCACTTCCAGGTCGGACGATGGGGCTCCATCGAAGGGCAGGATCAAGTTGCGATGTAACGTACGTTCCTTAACACTGCCTTCTGTTGATCGGACGACGTAGACGGGAAGATCCGGCACTTGTTTGACGATAACATACGGGATATCTTCCCAGCGATCTGCCAGCTTGTGTTTGCCTCTGATGCTTAGTGTTTGCCTCTGATGCTTACATTCTTTACTAGAACACGATCTCCAGGTAACAAAACGGCATTTCGGGCACGACCATCGTAGTGCTTCTTGTTCGCATCGGCTTTCTTCTTCATCGCACGAGTGGCAACGTCGTACGCTTGATTTAATCGTTTCCTGAGATCGGAGGCAAAAACGGAATAGGGCTTGGCTTCTTCGTTTCCTGATGTTAATCCGAGGTCGACGTCAATTGGGAGACGAGGCGGACGCCCAAACATGAGGAAGTATGGTGAGTAGTCAGTCGAAGCATGTTTAGTACAGTTATAGGCGTGGACCAACGTGGATACGTACTTGGGCCAGTCGTGTTTCTGATCTCCTTCCAAGGTTCCAAGCATATCTAGTAATGTCCGATTAAATCGCTCGGTCTGCCCGTTACCTTGGGGATGGTATGGTGTTGTCCGGGTCTTTTGAATACCAGCAATCTTGCATAAGTCGCGAATGACCTTAGATTCAAATCTCGACCTTGATCGGCATGGAGTCGTTTTGGAAATCCATAGCTTACCAGCACCTTGTCCCAGAGAAGTTTTGCCACCGTGCTGGCCTGATGGTTACGCGTAGGGAATGCCCAAGCGTATTTGGTGAAGCTGTCAGTGATCACCAAGATGTTTTCATATCCACCGTTGCCACGCTCCAAGGAAAGGAAGTCCATCGACAGTAGTTCCATGGGCTCTTTCGCGTGGGTAAATAACATCTGTGCTCGAGGCGGGTCGGGGTGCTTCCCCTTAATACACCGGTCGCATTTTCTAACGTCTAGTCTTCTACGTCTTTTGTCATTCGAGGCCAGTAGAACCTAGAGCTTACTAGGTCCAGTGTCCGATCCCGTCCAAGATGTCCCACGTCATCGTGGAGGCCACGTAGGACACGGCCTTTCAGCGCGGCTGGTAAAACCACTTGTTCCACGACTGCCCCATCCAGGTTTCGTTTCTTATAGAGAACATTTTGGCGAATGGTCAGACGATCCTTTTCTCTCAACAGGCGTTGGACATCTTCGTCCTTGCTGTGGTTCGCAGTCATTCGATGACTTTTTAGGAATAGTAGAATTTGACTGATCACGGGATCTTGTTGCTGTAGTCTGGACCACGAGGCAGGCGACAAGGATGGAAAAGTGCTTCGATTTGGAAACGTAGGAGGTTGCTCCACAGGCTTGACGACCGTGGCATCCAGACTTACGGCTTCAACCATTGGGTGATCCACTTTGTCTGGTTTGTATTCGTTGCTGACATAGTGATATTGACAAAGAGCACGAAAGACGTTCGCTGACTGACACGTAACTGCTGCGTTGCTGACACGCATTAGTCGCGCCAGGAAAGGCTTTACATACTCTTCATCTGACGTCGTTGGGTTAGGAGATGGGCGGGGCATTCGAGAAAGTCCATCGGCGTCGGAGTGGGCCTTGCCAGCGCGATACGCTATGCTGAAGTCAAACTGGGCCATTGCAGCTAACCATCGATGGTCCGTTGCGCATAATTTAGGGGAGGTGACCAAATAAGTAAGAGGATTGCTGTCGGTGACGACATGGAACTTGTGTCCATAAAGGTAGTGATGAAACTTCTCAGTTATGGCCCATTTTAACGCCAGAAATTCACTACGGTATGCACAGTACCTTCGTTCGGTGTCCGAGAGTGTTCTACTACCGAAAGCAATAACTCGCTCTTTACCGTTTTGGACTTGGTACAGTGCGGCTCCTAGACCTTCTCCCGAAGCATCGGTGTGTAACACAAAGGGAAGGCTGAAGTCCGGGTAGGCCAAAATGGGTGGTGAACATAGCTTTTCAATTAGGGCTTCAAATGCTGTCTGGCACTCTGTAGTCCATTCAAAGGGTACCCTGTTCTTTCGTTTTGTGCCCTTGCCGTGACTAGCCACTAGTCGATAAAGCGGTCTGGCAATGTGGGAAAATCCTTCGACGAAGGTACGGTAGTAACCAGCGAACCCCAAAAAGGTTTGGAGTTCACGTTCATTCTTTGGGGGATTGTGGAGCCACTCCTTAAGCGATGCAACTTTATCTGGGTCTGGTTCTACACCCTTAGCAGATACGACATGTCCCAAGTACGTCAGTTCTGTCTGAAATAGTTTACACTTGGACGGTTTCAGCTTCAGTCCATAATTGCCCAGTCGCTGTAGCACTTGCTTTAACCTCTCCAGCATTTCTTCGAAAGTTCGACCAAATACAACCACATCATCCAGGTAAACTAAACAAATTTTTAGATTTAAACCAGAAAGACATCGTTCCATTAATCTTTGGAAAGTGGCCAGTGCGTTGGTCAACCCAAACGGCATTCGGTTGAATTCATACAATCCGAACGGGGTCGTCATAGCCGTTTTGGGTTTGTCCGCCTCTGCCACTTCTACTTGTAAATACCCGCTCTGCAAATCCAACGAACAGAACCAGCGCGATCCATGTAGAGCGTCCAAAGTATCTGCGATTCTTGGAATTGGAAATGAATCTCGTACCGTTCGGGAGTTGAACTTTCGGAAATCCACACAAATCCTCAGCTTTCCGTCCTTCTTTCTTACGAGTACCACTGGGGACGAGAACGGACTTTTGGACTCTCTAATCACTTTAGAATCCAAAAGGTCTTGGATTCCTACACGGAATTCTTCCAATTTCAGCGGCGGGACTCTCCTATATGGATGTCGGAAAGGCGTGTCATCGGTTAACTTGATGTCATGTGTTATCTCATCTGTTCGCCCGAGGTCCTTTTCATCTCTGGCAAATACATACGCCATCCCCCGTAGCATTTCGAGTGCTTGATTGCGTTGTTCTTCTGTTAGAGTGGTATCAGTCAGGTCCACTCCGACATCCGACAACACTGAATTTGCTTTCGGAGTAGCACGTTCTTTCTCACTGGTACTAATCACTTCCGTCGCAAGGCGTACCGACGCCAAAACAGCTCTTCTTGGTAGCGTGATGTCAGAAGAAGAATTGTTAGTTACTTCAACTGGAATACGACACTTGGTTACACCACCCGGAAGGTTAACGAGGCCAGGGGTGACGACGACAGACGATGAAGTCGGACTACTGCAGGATTCAACCACAACTTTAGTTGGTGCCTCCGGATTGGTCCGAGTTATGGCCCACATGAGAATGACTGTCTCGTGCGCCTTTATTGTAATAGGACGACGGGAGATCGACCTAACCATGTTAACACCGGTGTTGCAATTGTTTTCGAATCTTTCATGAGATTGTAGCGCTTGATGCACGCGACTCCAAGCTGGCGACAGCTTGGCCACAGTTGGTATCTTCTTGTGGGTACTGTGTAAGGCATCTTTCCACTGCTTGGCAATGTTAGTTCCCACTAACAAGGGAACTCGGTCATTGTATTCGTTATCAGGTACCACAAGTGCTAATGTTTCGAAATGTTCTACTGTCCCCGATTGGTCTGAAGGAAAGTGAACTTTCATCTCGACGTACCCCAGATACGGCACGTTTTGTCCGGCCGCACCAACGACTGTAATTAGGCCCTGAATTGGCTGTAACTGGCGATCAGACAGATACCTTTTGTAGAACTTCTCGGATATTGATGTCACTTGACTGCCCGTATCCAGGAGAGCAAGACACGGATGGTTGTCAGCATAAGCTATGCATTCGTTCGCGCTACCAATGAGGGACTCTAGGATAGATGCTTGTGGTTTCACTGGTTTGGGGGGCTTAGATATATCGTTTACAGGCGCCGTCCGCACCGCGACAGACGCCCACGACCGTTTCCCGACATCGATTCTGATTGATTGTTGGCTGGATCACTAAAGGCGCATTCCTACACCCTCTTTTGATGTGACCTATTTGACCACATCGGTAGCATCTTGGAGGTTCGCTGTTGGTCCACGTTGGTCCGAAACTGTTACTTTGTGCCCCCATCACTCCCCCGGAATTGTCGTCCGGTTTCAGAGCTTCGCGCACTTCCCTTGCCATCGTTGAACATACTTCAGCAAGCCACGAGGGGGCTTGAGATGGCGGCGTCGATTCGTAAGTGTTCTCATCAGTGTGGTTATCAACACCAGTCTGGTTAATACGAGCTACTCGTCTGGGCACTTGAGATGATTTGGCTTCCTTTTCCCCATATCTTGCGGTGGAAATCAGTTGAGCAAACGTTGTACAGCTGTCTTTCTTATGTCGAGCTTTATCCTTTATTTGGTCTTTCAAACCTTCCCAAAAGAGCAGACGTAGATGTCTGTCAACCGCATCGTCGTTAGGCAACAGTTCGGTTCCCTCTTTCTTCGCTCTTCTTATTTGGTTATCGAGGCGCGATGCAAAGGCCGAAACTTCTTCACCATCTTCTTGTTTTAACTTGTAAGCTTGTGTCAACAGTTCATCTCCAATGGCTACCCCAGTTTCGCCGTAGAACTGATCGAGTTGTTCCAGAATATTTTCCGGAGGAATTCCAGCTCCGAAAGCCACGATTTTATGTTTGGCTTCACCCTGCAAGGACTTTCGAATTTGCTCTGCTATTACGTCATTCGAATAAAAGACCTTCTTCGATAGCACTTTCGACTTCGAAACGCCAAACGCGGTACGCAACTCCCTTATTCTTATCTCCATACGTAAATCCAAAAAAAGGCGAGAACTGTGGGCGAGACACATAATGAACAACGGCAGGTTTTCCATCGCTACTCACGTTACTATTTAAAGCACTAACCTGTCTAGTATTAACAACACCGTCCTTCACATTGACGTGGCAAGAGTGCTTCAAAAATGCTTCAATTCGAGCGAACTGCGATTTCCAGTGTTCTAGGTCCACTTTGAACTGCTGTTTGTATTCCGCAACCAAATCTTCTGTCGATATATCGCCTTCTTTAGCCTTTAAAATCTTGACAATGCGCTTGGCTTCGACCTCACAAAGCTCTTCTTCGCTAAGATGAGCCATTATTACACCACGGGAAATAATTCAACAAGGCTTATCACGAATAGGGTTTAAAGCCCAACGTTGGGCGCCAAAGATGTAGCAGGCTTACGAACAATACGTAACACTACTTATTATTAAATTGAATAATTATTCATAATTTATGTGAAATGTTGCTTATCAGCGCTTGGCGAACAGCATTTCCCAAAAGCCGTTCACCAGCATGAATATCATTCACTTCTTCCTCGGCAGCCGGAAAATGTTCTGGTTCATCCATAGGGTCATTTCGGTTTCGTATAAAGTTGAACAACACAGCTGTAGCGACAATGATAGTTAGCGTCTTTTGCAGTTTTGTGCGAATGGTCGTTGATAAGCATGGGAACAATCTCTTCCATGTGCCAAACATCCTCTCCACGGTATTTCGTGTACGTATTTGTGCCACATTATAATTGCGTTGTGGTCGGGTCTGCGGATCAAGTATTGGCGTCATGAGATATTGGCGGCATGGGTAACCACTATCACCAAGTAACATGCCAGGGATATCACCACGTTCGAACTGTGCACATAGTCGACTGTTATCGAAAATTCTGGCGTCATGGACGCTACCAGGCCACCGAGCAACAATGTTTAAAATTTCTAAATTTGGTCCGGAAACAGCTTGAACGTTTATTTGAAAATATCCTTTACGATTTCGAAAGAGTTCAGCATTCTCGCCCCCAGAGCATTGTATTTTGATGTGTACAATCAATTGCACCCACAACACTGGGAAATGCACAAATTCTCCAGAAATCAAGTTTGAGTTGTTGCAGCATGTCACCATCAGGAAATGTAATGTAAATATTCTTTAAGCGTGCGATTGCCTCGGATACACGTTTTATAATCCGACTTGCTGATGGCTGCGAAATTTCACACAGGTCTCCGCATGCAAGCTGAAATGTTCCCGTAGCGTAAAACCGTAGCGTTAATAAAAGTTGAATATCAGCTGGAATGGGTTTTCCTCTGTCGTTGTGTGCAGATATGTCTGTCCTGATTATTTCCAGTAACTCGCGAAATGCTGCCTTTGTCAATCGGTATCTGTTCCGAAATTGCTCCTCGTCATATTTCCCATAATCAAAGAGATATGGTTTCCGTCTATTTCTGTTGTTTGGTACAATATTATTCAAACATTCCAACCTAGTTAGCCACCTATCCGCCATGTTGGTATGATTAAGTCAAGTTGAGTGCTGCTCAAGGGACGTATACCTCTCACTCACACTTCACTCAAAATCTGAGCTTCACTTGAGTGTGAATGGTGTCTTTGAATAGTTTGCGTGTGAGTGTAGCATTATACTATGTGAGTGTGAGTGGACACTCATTGAGTGGTGAGTTGCACTCATTGAGAATGAGCGTCCACTCATTGAGTGTGAGTGTGAGTGAGCTTTTAGAATACAGGCGAAAGTCTTTTTGCCTTTTACAAGTTTCGAGTCAGTTTTGTATTTTGTATTTTAAAAGTCTTTGTTATATAACAAAACGCTTGTTGACTTTTGCCTCGAGAAACATCGAGTTTTACGTTCCCTCAGGCTTCAATGTCACCCTCGGGCTAAAGCCCTCGGGTGACATTGAAGCCTTCGGGTCCGTAAAACTCGTTGTTTCCCTCGGCGCCAGTCAACAAGTGTATAATATTGAGTCCTTGGATAGTGATATGTTGCGTGGTTTTGAAATAGAACGAGGAAATAACATATAATATTGAGTTCTTGGATAGCGATATGTTACGTGGTTTTGAAATATAACTACGCAATAACATATAATATTGAGTACTTGGATAGCGATATGTTGCGTGGTTTTGAAATAGAACGACGCAATAACATATAAATATTTTGTTCAAATAACAGAGTTTCACGAATAATTCGCCTCGTAACGACTGGACGAATTGGACAAATTGAACGAGCCGACAAATATTTATGCGGTGCAAGACAGCAGTCGTATGAAATGACGGATTTAACGACTCGTTCGACCCGTATCTGTTCGATAGTATTGGACATGTATGGATCTTAATACTACGTAATTGATTCGTGGTTTCTGCTATAGATACTGAACTTTAGACCGCCGTCGTCGTCCTAGCTTGCTTAAGCTCATACCTTTATAGTGAAGTTTGCGAAATGTCAATTTAGTCTCTCACTAATTGCGCCGGTCAAGCAATTGTTTAGGTAGGTCAATACGAAGACGGAAAATTCGGGACAAAATGCTGGGCTTTTGGTTGTAAAAAAACAAAAAAGGAAGGGAAAAAACGAGCGAAAATTCCGTAGCAACATTTCATGCATGCAGTTGGTCTCTTATAGCACCCAGGTCAAAGTTAGCCCGGGTTTACAAGCAAAATTTCACAGGTAGGGTCAGCTTGCTGCCCGGTTCAACTTTATTAAACGTGGTTACCAAGCACTAATAACAAGAAGCCTGGAAACTAGTAAAAAGTTGTACCGTATACTGACCTATATATAACTGGACTGCGTGCTCCTCGACTTAGACCGACTTAGACCGACTTAGACCGACTTAGGCAGCTAGCTTAAACTGCCTTAGACTGACTTAGACTGACTTAGACCGACTTAGACCGACTTAGACCGACTTAGACCGACTTAGGCAGCTAGCTTAAACTGCCTTAGACTGACTTAGACTGACTTAGACTGACTTAGACCAACTTAGACTGACTTAGACCGACTTTGACCGACTTAGGCAGCTAGCTTAGACTGCATTAGACTGACTTAGACTGACTTAGACTGACTTAGACTGACTTTGACTGACTTAGACTGCCTTAGACTGACTTAGACTGACTTAGACCGACTTAGACCGACTTAGACCGACTTAGACCGACTTAGACCGACTTAGACCAACTTAGACTGACTTAGCCTGACTTAACTGACTTAGACCGACTGAGGCAGCTAGCTTAGACTGCCTTAGACTGACTTAGACTGACTTAGTCTGACTTAGACTGACTTAGACTGACTTAGACTGACTTAGACTGACTTAGACTGACTTAGACTGCCTTAGACTGCCTTAGACTGCCTTAGACTGACTTGGACTGACTTAGACCGACTTAGACCGACTTAGGCTGCCTTAGACCGACTTAGACTGCCTTAGACTGACTTAGACCGAGTTACACTGACTTAGACTGACTTAGACTGCCTTAGGCTGACTTAGGCTGCCTTAGACCGACTTAGACCGACTTAGACCGACTTAGGCTGCCTTAGGCTGCTTTAGACCGACTTAGACCGACTTCGACTGCCTTAGACGGATTTAGACTGACTTAGGCTGACTTATACTGACTTAGGCTGCCTTAGACTGACCTAGACCGACTTAGACCGACTTAGACCGACTTAGACCGATTTAGACCGACTTAGACCGACTTAGACTGCCTTAGACTGACTTAGACCGACTTAAACTGCCTTAGACTGACTTAGACCGACTTAGACCAACTTAGACTGACTTAGGCTGACTTAACTGACTTAGACTGACTTAGACCGACTTAGACCGACTTAGACCGACTTAGACCGACTTAGACCGACTTAGACCGACTTAGACTGACTTAAACTGACTTAGACTGACTTAGACTGACTTGGACTGACTTAGACTGACTTAGACTGATTTAGACTGACTTAGACTGACTTAGACTGACTTTGACTGACTTAGACTGCCTTAGACTGACTTAGACTGACTTAGACCAACTTAGACCGACTTAGACCGACTTAGACTGAGTTAGACTGACTTAGACTGCCTTAGACTGACTTAGACTGCCTTAGACCGACCTAGACCGACTTAGACTGACTTAGACCGACTTAGACCGACTTAGGCTGCCTTGGACCGACTTAGACTGCCTTAGACTGACTTAGACCGACTTAGACCGACTAGACTAACTTAGACTGACTTAGACTGCCTTAGACTGACGTAGACTGACTTAGACTGCCTTAGACTGACTTAGGCTGCCTTAGACCGACTTAGGCTGCCTTAGGCTGCCTTAGACCGACTTAGACCGACTTCGACTGCCTTAGACTGACTTAGACTGACTTAGGTTGCCTTAGACTGCCTTAGACTGACTTAGACTGCCTTAGACCGACCTAGACCGACTTAGACTGACTTAGACCGACTTAGACCGACTTAGACCGACTTAGACCGACTTAGGCTGCCTTCGACCGACTTAGACTGCCTTAGACTGACTTAGACCGACTTAGACCGACTAGACTGACTTAGACCGACTTAGACCGACTTCGACTGCCTTAGACTGACTTAGACTGACTTAGGTTGCCTTAGACTGACTTAGGCTGCCTTAGACTGACTTAGGCTGCCTTAGACTTACTTAGGCTGCCTTAGACCGACTTAGGCTGACTTAGACTGCCTTAGACTGACTTAGGCTGCCTTAGACTGCCTTAGACTAACTTATAGCGACTTAGACTGACTTAGAGACTGACTTAGACTGACTTTGACTGACTTAGACCAACTTAGACTGACTTAGACTGACTTAGACCGACTTAGACCGAATTAGGCTGCCTTAGACCGACTTAGACTGACTTAGGCTGCCTTAGACTGCCTTAGACTGACTTACATGTAGGCTGCCTTAGACTGACTTAGACTGACTTAGACCGACTTAGACCGACTTAGGCTGCCTTAGACCGACTTAGACTGCCTTACACTGCCTTAGACTGACTTAGACCGACTTAGACTGACTTAGACCGACTTAGACCAACTTAGACCGACTTAGACCGACTTAGGCTGCCTTAGACCGACTTAGACTGCCTTAGACTGCCTTAGACTGACTTACATGTAGGCTGCCTTAGACTGACTTAGACTGACTTAGACCGACTTAGACCGACTTAGGCTGCCTTAGACCGACTTAGACTGCCTTACACTGCCTTAGACTGACTTAGACCGACTTAGACTGACTTAGACCGACTTAGACCAACTTAGACCGACTTAGACCGACTTAGGCTGCCTTAGACCGACTTAGACTGCCTTAGACTGCCTTAGACTGACTTAGACTGACTTAGACCGACTTAGACCGACTTAGGCTGCCTTAGACCGACTTAGACTGCCTTACACTGCCTTAGACTGACTTAGACCGACTTAGACTGACTTAGACCGACTTAGACCAACTTAGACCGACTTAGACCGACTTAGGCTGCCTTAGACCGACTTAGACTGCCTTAGACTGCCTTAGACTGACTTACATGTAGGCTGCCTTAGACTGACTTAGACTGACTTAGACCGACTTAGACCGACTTAGGCTGCCTTAGACCGACTTAGACTGCCTTACACTGCCTTAGACTGACTTAGACCGACTTAGACTGACTTAGACCGACTTAGACCAACTTAGACAGACTTAGACTGACTTAGACTGCCTTAGACTGCCTTAGACTGACTTAAACCGACTTAGACCAGCTTAGACTGAATTATACTGACTTAGGCTGCCTTAGACCGACTTAGACTGACTTAGACCGACTTACACTGCCTTAGACTGACTTAGACTGACTTAGACCAACTTATGCTGACTTAGGCTGACTTAGACTGACTTAGACCGACTTAGGCTGACTTAGACTGACTTAGGCTGATTTAATTCTGTTGAATAAGTCATTTTCACGATGATGTAAAATAGCGTTGGGTGACTACAACTACCAGAATGCTTTGCTAGCATCCTAGTGCTGATAAATGGAGCGCACTGGCAAAGCATTCTGGTAGTTGTAGTCACCCAACGCTATTTTACGTCATCGTGCAAATGGCCTATTGTTAAGATGTCAAAGTACTTTAGATCTGACATTAATGCTCAATAAACATTTGTCTGTATAATTTTGTTAATAATTTGTTGTTAATTAATGTTGTAGTGTTTTGACAATTTTAAATAGACACTGTTTTTGTCAGTCTTTTATAAGTCTTGTATTGACTGTGTATTGCTTTAAAATTACTTTTGTCACGAGGTGCAGTTTTATTGAAAGTGTATGTCGAAATATCGAATAATGGCTTGATTGGCATTTCAGTATTTGTGCTAAAGTTAAAAAAACTGAAATAGAAAAGTTGAATAGCTTTTGAACTTGTAAATCGCGCACTCTGCTTATAAAGATATATTAAACATTTTATAACTACGATAATTATTGCGATAATAACTACGATTAAATACTACGATAATTACAAGATATTTACTTTAATTACGATACTGAAAAATTATAATATTTTGCTCACCTGGTCCAACAATTGGTAATTATTTAGTAATATATCTTATACAACATAAGATCAAAATATCTACCCGCATATAAACTTACCTATTTCCACATAAAATTAAAAGGTGAAAAACTACCCATTCACTATTCGTTTACATTGATATTCTCATGAGATTTTTAAAACTTTTTATCAAGCAGTCAAAAGTATAAAGCTTTACTCTCCCAGTTCCACTGGAACTCTTTTGTGTAGGCCAAATCTAATGTAGTCTAAGGCAGTGTAAAGGCAGTCTAAGGCAGTCTAAGTCAGTCTAAGGCACTCTAAGGCAGTCTAAGTTAGTCTAAGGTAGTCTAAGGCAGCCTAAGTCAGGCTAAGGCAGTCTAAGTCAGTCTAAGTCAGTCTAAGTCAGTCTAAGGCAGCCTAAGGCAGTCTAAGTCAGTCTAAGGCAGTCTAAGGCAGCCTAAGGCAGTCTAAGGCAGCCTAAGTCGGTCTAAGTCGGTCTAAGGCAGTCTAAGTCAGTCTAAGTCAGTCTAAGTCGGTCTAAGGCAGCCTAAGTCGGTCTAAGTCGGTCTAAGTCAGCCTAAGTCAGCCTAAGGCAGCCTAAGTCAGTCTAAGTCGGTCTAAGACAGTCTAAGACAGTCTAAGTCAGTCTAAGGCAGTATAAGGCAGTCTAAGGCAGTCTAAGGCAGTCTAAGGCAGTCTAAGGAAGAACCTCGATCTCCTAGAAGGGTCTGGGGGTATGCCCTCCAGGAAAATTTTGCATTTCTAGGGACTCTGAAACACTATTTCCTGCATTTTGAGACAAGTATTTAAGAGTAATCTGAAAGCCATAAATTACATAATAAATGTTGTTGTTATAAAACCAGATCATAGACTGATACATGTCAGAATATCTTTAGATTTATTTATAAACAAGTTGGAGGCATTTTGTATAGACCTTTAGTATTGTAATTTATAGCATATGCATGCATGCTATATATATATAACACATTACTAGTCTAGTCACTTGGCCTTAAAGCAACTGTATCCCCCCCCCCCCTTACAACAAGTTTCTCCACGGATTTAACCTTTTCACGAGAACGGTATTGGAGACCATTGGGGGTGACCCCCCTCACCAGAGGATTTTAAATATTTTTTATAGAGACTGTATGTGTTAATTTCTTTTGTTTGATCTGAAAGTGTGTTCCAAAGTCTAGATGATCTTATGAAAAAACTGTTTTGAAAATGTTTTTGTCCGAGGTTTTGGTATTTTGAAATTATGTCTATTTGAATGTCTGAGATGGTTAACCGGTAGATTTGGAAGGTAGTGATAATAATAATAATAATAATAATAATAATATGGGATCACCACTTAATATGGGATCTCCCTGAAAATATAATTATAGAAAAATGGGGTCATAAATATTTATTTGAGGAGATAGCCACTCTATGTGATGACTCCATATAGTCTCCTTTATGTCTTATTGATGAAAATTAAGAAATATCTACAAAAGTTGTGATAACCTCAGTTTCTGATAAAGAATTTGACTGGTTTACACCTTAAACCAGAGAAGCAATATACACCATTTGACTGGCATAGTGTTAAACTTAAACCAATGCTTCTCAAGCAGGGTCCATATGCACCCCCAGAGGGGAATAACAAAGTCTTGGGTGTGAATCTTAAAGGGAAGGGGAATTGGGGGTGAATAGCTTACAATGGAGAAATTTGATCCAAGGGAAAAAAATGTATTGAACATTAAAAGTCTGAAAATAGCATGCATGTGGAACCACAGTGAAATCCCTGATTGTCAAACTTTGGAAACCCAGCTATGTATTTGTATATTAAAGTTGAATAACAAGGACATTAAAAGAGGCAAATGCTTTTCATAAGGGGTTAAAAAAAGAATAGAATCAATAGATTAATTGTTAATGATTTAATCATTAACTATATATAATAGAATTTAGATATGCCAAGATCTGGCAAGAAATAAAAGATGTGTAATCTGACACCAGCTGACTAGTGAACTGCGCAATTGTATAATATTGTCTCAAAATTCAGTAAACTGTTATGTTATACTGTTAGTGTTATACTATTGTTAGGAGAGAGGTAGCCTGCGATCATGCTCTATAGAAGGCCTGATTGTAGGTCAAGGGAGAGGGGAATCTGAGAAAAAAGGTTGAGAAGCACTGTGTTAAACATTGTTTTGAGCGTTAATGTACACAAGTCCTAATTAACATACAATAAATTAAAAAAAGTATTGTAAAGCCTAATTATTTATAAACAATTTTCACGCAACACAAAGTTAAATGTACTCACTTGTAATTCAGTATAAATTGTGCATGAATAAAAACCACAATGTGAGGGAAATGTACTCAGACCACTTCAGTTATTAAATAAACATCCACTTTTGATTTCAACTGAAAAACAATGAATTGTAATAAAATAAAGATTTGAAATTTTAATAAACTAGATTACTATAAAATTGGAATTTACAGTTAATAGTATAGGAAATAACACGGTTCGAGAAGAATTAATGAAAAATCACACGTGTGTTTGGCGAAATATTCATACCGGCACGAGTGCGAAGCACGAATTGAATATTTTTAGTGAATATTTCACCAAACACAAGTGTGATTTTTCATTAATTCTTCAAGAACAAGTGTTATTTCCTTTAAAGTGGCAGTACGACCGAAAATCGTTAACGATTTTTGCGGCTTAATCACTTCTTATGCTTAGAAGTTATACAAATATAGGAGTAAAAGCAACTTTAAGGTTGATTTGAGTGCATAAACATCGATTAAATGTCGTATAATTTGGCATAAAATCACTCCGCCATTGCATTTTTGGAGTCCGCGAAATCAGTCAGCGGTACTACTTTGTGACGTCATCTACTCAACACTAACGCGCGGTAAACCAGCCAAACTATAGAGAACGTCTTGTTGATTTGTTATACCTGTTTTGTTAAAAACGTCTTCACCTTCCAAGTCGAGTTCTAGAAACTCTGACAGCGAAAGCGAACTTTATGCGGACATTGCTGGTAGGGATGGGGTCAACAATGAAGTGTTTGACAACGATCTAGAGCCGCTTGTAATGACTATATGAGGAAGTAGCGCACCAGAGGAAGCGCACATAATTTTAGAATATGAAGGAGAATACAAGAGAACAAGAACAGCAGGAATTTTCATTTTTCAAGACGTTTTATTAAACCATGAAGTCCCAGTACAATCATGGTACGTAGTTATTAAAATTTTATTATTGAGAGAATCATCGATTTTGTAGTTTCCAAAACAAGCGAATGGTTTTCTAGGTGTATTTAAGTGTTCGTGTTGCTCTCTTGAAGGTGTCGTTGCTGTTGTGAGATTGGAGCTGTGCCGGAAAAAACTAACAGTGCTTGGACGATAAGGAGAATCGAACTCGCTGTATTACCGAACACCCAGGATTCAACGTCGTTTGTTTAATACGCATTTTATTGTTATGAGCCACGGATATATTTTACACACGGCCGTGTTCGACGTCCGACGCACTGCAGACCTGATTACATTTCTAACATCCATGCATTGACTCCCTCTGTCGTATTTACATGTAACAACTAAAATATAATTGATAAAATCTAAATACGTCATTGTCACCATACTGTATATGCATTTACATGTAGCTGAACCATATCATAGTATTCCAATAGTTGTATTTTATTATAATATATCATGAATATATGTAACATTTGTATCTGTTTATATACTGTCTACGAACTGCTCGCCCCATTTATTTGTATCTGAATAGTACTGCCGTCTTTCTACTTAAACTATTCTTTGTTTTGAATAACTGGACCTTCTTCAGACATTTGTTTTCTCTTTCGATTTCCAGTAGACTACCCTAACATTAAAATGTACTGCTTGAGTGGTTGTCAAAACAAACTACATGCATTATATTGTTAATGAATACTGTCATAGTGTCATTTTACAGCGGCGGCGCGCAGAAGTACATTTACCTGTGAAACTGCAATGTATTCTCTTGCATCTGTACATTCTTGTACGGTACGGGTTTCTTCATTCGGCGTAACTGTTTATTACATGTTATGATGTTCAGGAAAAATTGAGATTTACCTTACATAACCAACTTACCTCTTTCGGGCTTCATATCTGGTGCATGGCATTTCAGGTGCAGGTTCGGCGCTGCTAACCTTTCTGGCGTTTTCTTGCACGTTTTGCGAACTGAAACAATTCTTTAACGGCCTATAAAATTTTCAAGGTCCACGCAATATTTTTATTGTTAGCTACGTGTGTGAACAAATTTGATCCGATAATGAAACACGAGTCATAACAAGTTTGTGCAGTTACTCTTCGTTGGCTTCTCTTCGACGACGGACTTTTGGTTTCCATATTGACGGGTTCAAAGTCATCTTTTAGGCAACGAAGGCTCGCACCTTTGGCCCCTTACGGGACGCCTTTCAAAACAAAGATCAGCAAAATGCGCAGAGCAAATAACAAAGCACCGTGGTTAAAATTAGCGCGATATGTTTTAACCGAAAATAAACCCAAACAAGACGCTTTTTAGTTTTGGGGTTCTGGTGAAGCGAAATGCCAGCATTACGATCAGCGCAGTTACTACACCCTTGAACAACACAAGGAGATGGTGGCATAATTTTGTATTGCTTTTCAAGAAACTTTATTACATGTAAAAAAGTAGAATAAGTCGGGAAGACGCGTTTAAACTATGTACGTTTATAGTAGGATATATGAATCTTCTTGTAGAGTGTTGAGTAGATGACGTCACAACGAGCTACCGCTATTAATAAATTGCAGGCTCCAAAAAATTTCGAAATCAAGCCAAGTGCTCGTAAAAGATGCATGAATTCTGATAGAAAACATTTTCTAAAATCGTTTTCAAATACATGGTAAGTCATATTAGGACCATAAGAAGTATTTTGGCTAAAAAAAACGCAAAGTGAAAATTCGATCGTACTGCCACTTTAAAAACATTTGAATCAATTTTACCTTTTCTCAAAATAATGCAAAGCTTGACAAAACGGCGAAACTATATTAACATCAGACTCAGCATATCAAAAGGACTATCAAAGGACGTCGAGTTCTTTCATAGCGTGACATTGATATAAACAGCATCTTTAAGTAATGTCTTCATCTAATTTTCAACTGTTTTAAAGGATGAGTGTCCAGCTAATGCCTTGCGCGCTCACAGTGCACCCTCGCGGCCATTTTTCGGGCCACGAAATTCAACAAGTGAAGCAATCCCTCGATATCTGAGAAATCCTTGCAGTAAATTACTCAATTTATGTTTTTCGTGAGAGCAAAGATGATTTAGTAAGTAGTTATTGTCATATTTTTGATAATATTTGATTACACTCAGCGGGCCGTAGAGTTGTATTTCGAGACAAGTATTCGTCGATCGGCGTTTCTTACAAAACCAAACGAAGGCCAGACAAGAGATCGTAACTAAACGTAGACACTAATTAATTAGATGCCACTAATAAGAGCTAGCTAGCCTCAAAGTTTTGTCATTTCAATAAGACGCATTCATACTTGTTTACAAGTGGTTTACCTGTTGGATTGCATCTCCGAATTGGATTTGTTTTGATTAGGCGCTCTTGTTCTCTGGCGTTTAATTTTTAAACCCAATACTGCAATTTATCGCAGTGTTTTGTTTGTAGTTGTAGGCTCCTTTCCCTTCGTATAGGCTATGCAGAAATACGTCAGAAACGTGGAGCGTGTATACACCATACAGAAGTGTTTAATATGCATTTACTAATATGCAGTCTGTAAAGTGCGAAATAATATATATGTACTTGAAAGGCCGTTGTAATCAAAGCCGTTGCGAATAGAACGCTGACAGATTCGTGGAGTGTCGTTTATAATTATTTTCGACAAATTCTGAGTCAGACATCGCTACAAATCGATTCAAACGACTTTTGGAAGCTTATAATATCATCGGCTGAGAACCAAACAATGAGAAACTTAATATGAGAACAAGAACGCCTAATCAAAACAAATCCTAATCGGAGATGCAATCCAACAGGTATTAAAACCACTTTTAAACAACTAACAGCAGTCTTATTGAAATGACAAAACTTTGAGTCTAGCTAGCTCTTATTAGTAGCATCTAATTTAGTGTCTACGTTTAGTTATGATCTCTTGTCTGGCCTTACTAGTCTGGCCTGTGTTTGGTTTTGTAAGAAACGCCGATCGACGAATACTTGTCTCGAAATACAACTCCACGGCCCTCTGAGTGTAATCAAATATTATCAAAAATATGACAATAACTACTTACTAAGTCATCTTTGCTCTCACGAAAAACATAAATTGAGTAATTTACTGCAAGGATTGCTCAGATATCGAGGGATTGCTTCACTTGTTGAATTTCGTGGCCCGAAAAATGGCCGCGAGGGTGCACTGTGAGCGCGCAAGGCATTAGCTGGACACTCATCCTTTAAGTAACCTTTACTTAACTTTCTTTGTGACTAACTTCTTTGAACGCTCGGCAAAAGCAAGTAAAAGTCCAACCTCGTACCCAGGGTTTTTCTCTGCGCCCGCTGGAGAAAAGACCCTGGTAGGAGCTGATGACGATTTGCTGACGTTGCACCGAGCAAAAAAATTAATACGGTAGGGGATGTTCTTTTTGTTATTTTGGTGAGTTCTGTTCTCTACGCCGGCTAATCTAGTTGTTATTAATAAAGACTGAAATGTTTCTACCGGCCAATAATTACTTGTTTAAAAATGGAGACATCAATTGAAGATTACTTATATTGGAGATTTCATACCTAAAACATTAATTGTCTTGGCTAGCTGAAAATATTATCTTCGATTTATCGCTTTTCGGAATTTTAAAGCATGTTAGTTTTCGCACTTTATTTTTTACAATTACAGTGGCAGGTCGATCAAACAGTTCGAAGTCTGGCATCTTCACGCCAATGGATATTGTATTAAAAACTTAAGTTATCTACCATTTTTTGAGTTAACTCCATGCAATGTTTGGCCTAACCTTATATATGACCTTTCAGTCACCAATAGCGATTATTCATCGTTAAGTATAAAATATGCGATTTTTAACAGTGTCCCACGTTATTTTGTCACTGATTGTAGTTTATAATGAAGTTAAGTTTTGTCGAAGAAGTATGCATAAGAGTTTTTCAGTTCTGTTTTAAACGTTTGTACGTGTCGTTTCAATAACATTTCTTACAAAATTCTAAGCCTCAAATGCCAAGTAAAACCAACTGCTGTTTTGTATAATTTTAATGATATCTGCGATTCAAGAAGGGGAGAGAGAAATTTGGAGTCGGAAACATGAATTAACTAATAAACAGATAGTTTATATTGTGCCGAGTTTCAGGAGTTTTTCATTTTTGATGAGTTTTGTCGGTTAAAATTGTCGGGGAAGGATAGAGAGTTTTGCTTTTGTCAAAATCGGTCGCAAAAACATATGAAAACGAAACATATGAAAGAACAACAGCCCATTTTTTTACGTACCGTTTTGTCATGTTGGTTTTCGGTTGAAGTAAATAAAGGTCCCATTTCTATCTTTTTTAAATGCCGTTGAGGAGTGGAAGTACTGCATCATTTAAATCTAGTAAAAGTGGCTTGGCTTTCAGAAATAACATACTTGAAGGACTCGAAACTGTAAAGTCGCCTTTCACAAGCTCTGCAGACCAAACGTGGAGTCGACATTGGGAATTGAAGCACAGTATATATCTTCCGAGGGCCGATAAGATCTTGTTCTTTATTTTGAATAAATTTTTTGAGTGTCGCACATCACAAACAGAACGACACAGGCGACAGTAATTTGTGTTTATATTTTGAGTTGCGTAGATTTTTCTTGGACTAGCTTTCTGGTACAGCTTTACTTTTAATGACCTTGCTCAAGACTGATATTATGTTTTTACATTCAATGGGAAATATCGCGAGTAAAAATATTTATAATAAAAGTAGGAAAATCATGACGCTGACGCTAGCCGACTCCGAACACAATGTTACTTTGCCTCCCCTCTCAGAAAAAAATAATTGTCACCACACAGAATATGGGAGGTGAGTAGTAATTGACCCCACTATAGACCACAAAGGGATGCCGCCTCATTAAATATTCAATTTTTATTTATTCATTCTCAGGCTCCTTTGGGACCTCCTAACCCTAATCTCATTGCATCATAATTTATCAGGCTCCTGTGGGACCCACTTATCCCTAACTTTTATCCAACCCCCTAAACCCTAGCTTTTATCCAACCCCCGTGTAATACGTCATAACCGATAGCTCTCCGACTTATTTTCGAAGTTCGCCATAATCAAAAGGCATTCGACTTATATTCCTTATAAGTAATAGTAATTACCTTTTCATTTTTACACGTTATCCTACTACCTGTTAGCACTTGTGGGACATGTAAACATACAGAGCATGCGTATAGTAAACTCTAACAAAAGAGACGTTCTTTACAAGTAACTAAAGAGAAATTGATAGAGACACTTTATATTTTTATCTTAAACATTGTCTGGAGGAATAGAGAGAGTTTTGAACAGACTAAGTGTCTGAATTGGCAGAGATAACGTATAAACTTGAATCAATAGCATATCATGAATATTATATTAGTTTAGAACCTAAATATTCAAACAGAGTAAGTCATCCTAGAATAATTGCTAACTAAACCTTCGTTTATAAGTGAAGGAAGATAAAATGAAGAATTACTTCGAAAAGCCGTAAGAACGATTTTAAGTGTCGAAATATTAACTAAAGGCAAAGCGATTTATTACTTTGAAAGCGTTGCTACGCTTTCTGTTACTAAGTGTGATATTTGCATTCCTTATCTTTTCTTTATCTTCCCTTTATCTTCCTCTTATCTTCCTCTTATCTTCCTCTTATCTTTCCCTTATCTTTCTTATCTTCCCTTTCTCTTATCTTCCTTCCCTTTCTCTTATCTTCCTTATCTTCCTCTTATCGTTTCTTTATCTTCCCTTTATTTTCCTCTTATCTTCCTTATCTTCCACTTATCTTCCATTTATATACCCTTTATCTTTCTTATCTTTTCTTTATCTTCCCTTTATCTTCCTCTTATGTTCCTCTTATCTTTCTCTTCTCTTTCTTATCTACCTCTTATCTTTCCCCTATCTTCCCTTTAACTTCTTTTTATGTTGCTCTTATTTTCCTTATCTTCCTTATCTTTTCTTTATCTTCCCTTTATCTTCCTCTTATCTTCCTCTTATCTTCCTCTTATATTTCCCTTATCTTTCTTATCTTCCCTTTCTCTTATCTTCCTTATCTTTCTCTTCTCTTCCTTATCTTCCTCTTATCGTTTCTTTATCTTCCCTTTATCTTCCTCTTATCTTCCTCTTATCTTCCATTTATATTCCCTTTATCTTTCTTATCTTTTCTTTATCTTCCCTTTATCTTCCTCTTATATTTCTCTTCTCTTTCTTATCTACCTCTTATCTTCCCTTTATCTTCTCTTTATCTTGCTCTTATTTTCCTTATCTTCCTTATCTTATCTTTTCTTTATCTTCCCTTTATCTTCCTCTTATCTTCCTCTTATCTTTCCCTTATCTTTCTTATCTTCCCTTTTTCTTATCTTCCTCTTATCTTCCTTATCTTTCTCTTCTCTTCCTTCTCTTTCGCTTATCTGCCTTATTTTCCCAATTTTCAGTCCCAGACCCCTCAAGGATATCTGTCACAAATCCAAAATATATAGACATTTTCTGGTAGAGATTTCCTCATTTAGACACTGACTGTTAGATAGAGATGTTTACCAACGAACAGAGGGCATTTATTCAGTTTTTGTGTCTTTCAAAACCAATACAACAGCGAGCTGTTTTGGAGTCTGCGAGCCCTGAGCAGGTTCGATGTATATGCGAGTGTGCGCACAATTTTTGGCAAATGCACTACCAACTACCTCGTCAGGTGATTGAAAGACTTAGCCCTTACCAGGACGATCTACACATTTTTGTTGATCCCCGACGAAGTTTTAGACGAAAAAAGAAAACACTGGTTCAAAACGGTAAAGGATTTCTAAGCCTGTTGCTTGGTCCTGTTTTAGAAGGACTCACAGAAATGGTATAAAAGAACTAAAAGTTTCCTCAATAGTCAGTTTAAGCGTGAACATCATGGAAGAAACAAGTCTCGCTAATTATCGCGTCCAACAAAAAATATCACATTTACACTACGAAATCGATGAAGAGAAAGTGTCTTCTCTGCTAAACAGTTTGCTGATATCTCATAGTCTTCTCACGTGGTAAATAATATCCATTTTGTCAAACGTTTACCGTACGCACGGGGTAAAGTGTATAAATGAAAGTTGGTTACTATTACTTATAAAAGTCGAGTGCCTTTTGATAATGACGTAACTTCGGAAATTATTCGGAGAGCTAGCGGTTATGACGTATTACACGGGGGTTGGATGAAAGTTAGGGTTTAGAGGGTCCCAAAGGAGCCTGAGAAATAATGTCGTATGCATAAATAATAAGTCGGTATGACGTAGTGAATACAAGGGGGTTGGATAAAAGCTAGGGTTTAGGGGGTTGGATAAAAGTTAGTGATAAGTGGGTCCCACAGGAGCCTGAGAAATGGTGATGTAATGAGATTAGGGTTAGGAGGTCCCAAAGGAGCCTGAGAATGAATAAATAAAAATTGAATATTTAATGAGGCGGCATCCCTTTGTGGTCTATAGTGGGGTCTATTACTACTCACGATTCTTCTCCCGTGTTCTCTAGTTCGAATGGATATACACATATCATTACTGGTCACCTTCGATCTCTTGTAAAATATAACTTTAAATAGAAGCGTTGTAATTATATTATTTAGCAGATTTTTGTCTCTCGCAATTGAACAACCACTAGAAAATTTAGGCAACGCAAACATTAGTTTTTGCTCGAATTTCAACTAATTTCAATTTTTTTAACATTATTGCCATTGGCATTTGTTGTAACTTGAAGTAAAACATTCGGTGCTTCGGGCAAAAATTGCTGAAAAATTAGGCTCGGTTAAATTGCTTATAAAGAATGCAAGCAAAATTAGCTTGAGATGTTCTCGTTAGGACAGTTGTTATGTTCGATTTTCTGTATTCGGACTGAAGTACGGTATATCACTAAGGGCGTAGATTTGTTTGCTCAACTTGCTATTTTCCCAACGAAAAAAACCCACTTTTATGTAGCCATTAACAATAGTACATACTGGTGTCATTCAAAATTCTTATTTACGGCACTTTGGATTTTGTGCATATAATTTATTTGTTTGCTAAGCTTTCGGGCCTGTTCACTCAGGACGTCATCAGAGCATATGTTGCTTAAAGGAAAAATTAGCTATTCTAGAATGATCTTGAAATAGGAAAAAAATTCAAAGTGCACTTGCCCACCGAAACAATCAACGTTTGTTTGTTTTGTACGCACGACCAGTTAGGACTAGTATGTAAATAATGTTAAATGGCAAGGTTCCTACAATGTTTGGGTGACGGTTTGTAACCCAGCCACTGCACTAGAGAAATACAATGTTGTTGTTGTTGTAATAAAGAATCGCTTGATCAAATAAATTACATGTACTTGTACATGTATATACGTACGTAGATATAATGTATGTAATAGATACAATATGAGTGGCCGAACTGTACGGGATTTACAATAGCTAGCCGAAGGCGAGCCAATGCACAGTTCGAGCTGTTCGGACGCAATGCACACACAGTTCACGCTGTTTTTTAGACCGTTACACGAGTAGTTTGAACAGGATATTACTCGTTTATGAGTTAACTTTCGGACGAATTTCTAATCAAGTAACTTTAAGTCATCCGCTATTGCATTGAAAGAAGCACGCTGGCTAGCTGTTTACATTACTCAAGTAATTAATAGAGAAAGGTTGAATTAATATATATTTTTTGGACATCATGATTCTTTATCTGTGTTTTCTAGTTCGAATGACTTTCCATATCACCACTACTGCTCACCTTTTCTTGTAAAATGAAACTTTATCTTAGTGTTGTAATTGTTATTTACGAGATGTTGATCTGTCCAATCTATGACCTTAATGCAACTTGCTTTTGCGACCACAAGCAAATATTTTATGAACCGGCAACATTAGTTTTTGCTTGAATTTTACCTAATTATTATAAGATTTTTATGACTATAATTACCATTTGGGATTTTTTAATTGTAACTTGAAGTAAAACAGTCGTGCTTGGGCCAAAAATGGGTTATAAATTAAGCTCGATTTACGACACCAAAGCACTTCAATATAGAATATTTCAAAATACTATTATAAATCCTGCAAGCTAAACTAGACAGGAATATTTTCGTTAGGACAGTTATATTTGTCTTACTATATTCAGATTGAAGTAGACTGCTAACGGCATATCACTCTGTGAGTAAACGTTTTATTCAACCTGCTATTTACCCGAAAAAATAACTTTTTTCTAGCCAAATACCACAATAGTATAGACTGGTGTCATTGATAAATCTTACTTACTGCACTTTAGATTTCATGCACGTTGATAACGTTGATTAAATTTTGTACTGCCACGTTGACATATGAGACTTTCGTGAAGCATTGTCTTGAAAATAGAAGAGAATTTCAGTTTTAAGCACAATTTTTTTTAAAAGGAGTTATAAATTGAGAGAAAATGAAAGGAAAACGACTGCAGCAAGTAGAATGAAGAAGGCCCTAATCAGTCCTGCGTTAGAATGCTTATAAGAAAAATTGCGAATGTTTTAAGACTGGCCTTATTACTGACAAAGTTATTTTGCTGCTGAATGACTGCCATATTATTTATATTTTGTGAGATCGCAATAGCTTTAATAAAAATTATTATTGCACTTAGCTCGGAGTGAAGATTCCATTTCCTGCTTAAATATTTTAATATAGAGACTGTCAAGCACTTTTTAGAAACCAATATCAGACAGAATTATTTCAAATGCAGTAACTTTTTATCGATTTTGTTTATAAAGTTTGTTGAAGCATTTTCATTTTATTAAAGACGTTTAATGACGTCATGTCAACGTAATAATACAACATAAAATGGAAATGTACATACAATGTTGTTGAAAGGTTTGTAATTCCGTTGCAGTGCACTACAGGAGAACCATATGTTGCCGCAAAGGTGTAGATTGTTGTCGTAATCAGTAGCATGCGTGTACAAATAGATCATGACTGCAGTTACGAAGGTCATAACTACACTGTCATTATACGCTTGAAAAAATAAGGGGGGAAATTAGCTATTCTACATCAATATACAGAGCTAAATAAAACCGATTGAGTTATTTATGAGTTAAGTCAGACGAATTTCTAATCAAGTAACTGGAAGTCATCGGTCCGTTTAGACTATGCTCAAATTATTATAAGCAAAGGTGGAATAAATAGTTTTAAGGTTTTTTAGACATATCCACGATTCGTCTCTCGTGTTCTCTAGTTCGAATGGATTTACATATCATTACTGGTCACCTTCGATCTCTTGTAAAATATAACTTTATAGAAGCGTTGTAATTATATTATTTAGCAGATTTTGGTCTCTCGCAATTGAACAACCACTAGCAAATTTAGGAATCGCAAACATTAGTTTTTGCTCGAATTTCAACTAATTCCAATTTTTTTAACATTATTGACAATGGCATTTGCTGTAACTTGAAGTAAAACAGTTGGTGCTTCGGACAAAAATTGCTGATAAATTAATCTCAGTTAAATTGGTTATAAAGAATGCAAGCAAAATTAGCTTGAGATGTTTTCGTTACGACAGTTGTTATGCTCGATTTGCTATATTCAGACTGAAGTTCTACAACTTAGTAGACAACTGACAGCAAATGTGTAGATTTGTTTGCTCAACTAATTGCTATTTTTCCAACGATAAAAGCCACTTTTAACTAGCCATTAACAAGAGTACATACTGGTGTCATTCAAAATTCTTATTTACTGCAATTTGGATTTTATGCATGTATTTTAGTTTTTTTCTAAGCTTTCGGCGTGTTGACTCAGGACGTCTTCAGAGCATATGGTGCTTAAAGGAAAAATTTGCTATTCTAGAATGTTCTAGAAGTAGGAAAAAATTCAAAGTGCATGCAGTTACCCACCAAAACAATCAACGCTTGTTTGTTTTGTACCAGTTAGGACCAGTATGTGAATAATGTTAAATGGCAAGGTTCCTACAATGTTTGGGTGACGGTTTGTAACCCAGCCACTGCACTAGAGAAATACAATGTTGTTGTTGTTGTTGTTGTTGTTGTTGTAATAAAAACTCGCTTGATCAAATAAATTACATGTACTTGTACATGTATATACGTACGTAGATATAATGTATGTAATATATACAATATGAGGGGCCGAACTGTATGGGATTTACAATAGCGAGCCGAAGGCGAGCCAATGCACAGTTCACGCTGTTCGGACGCAATGCACACACAGTTCACTCTGTTTTTTAGACGGTGATCGCCATGAAATTGCACTCTCGACATGAATACAATTAAGTCAGCGCTTCTTTGTTTGGTATGCACGAATAGTTTGAACAGGATATCACTCGTTTATGAGTTAACTGTCGGACGAATTTATAATCAAGTAACTTAAGAAGACATCGCGGCTATTGTCTTGAAAGAAGAACGCTGGCTAGCTAGTTACATTACTCAAGTTGTTATAGAGAAAGTTTGAATAAATAATTATTTTTTTGGACATCTTGATTCTTCATCTGTGCTTTCTAGTTTGAATGAATTTACATATCACAACTGGTCACCTTTTCTTGTAAAATGAAACTGTAATTGTTATTTACGAGATGTTGATCTGTCCAATGTATAACCTTAATGCAACTCAGGGGTGGGGCCAGTGGGAGGCGGAGGGTGGCTACAGCTCCCCCTCTCGGGCAACCCTAGCCCCGTCATCGGGGAAAATTTACAGACTTGTCGGGGAATTATCTGGAAGATAAATTGTATTTTTAACAATTGCCAAAGAACTTTTTAACATATTAATTTGGAAATGAATCTCTTTTAGAAACACAGGATACGGTATATATTGTGTAGAAGCCAACAGTAATAATTACAACACACAAGAACATAATATTATTTTTTAAAAGGAGACATGTTTTAAGACTGGTCTTTACTGGCAAAGTTATTTTGCTGCTGAATTAGTGCAATATTATTTATATTTTGTGAGATCGCAACAGCTTTAATGAAAATTATTATTGCACATAGCTTGTAGTGAAGATTATATTTCCTGCTTAAATATTTTAATATAGAGACCGTCAAGCACTTTTTAGAAAACCAATATCAGACAGAATTATTTCAAATGCAGTTATTTTCTATCAATTTTGTTTCTAAAGTTTGTTTAAGAAGCACTTTTATTTTATTAAAGACGTTTAATAACGTCATGCATGTCAACGTAATGATACAACATAAAATGGAAACGTACATACAATGTTGTTGAAAGGTTTTTAATTCCGTTGCAGTGAACTACAGGAGAACCATGTTGCCGCAAAGGTGTAGATTGTTGTCGTAATATAGCATTGCGTGATCAAATAGATCATGACTGCAGTTACGAAAATCATGATAACTACACTGTCACTATACGCTTGAAAAAATAAGGGGAAAATTAGCTATTCTACATCAATATATAGAGCTAAATAAAACCGATTACACTCTCGACAGGAAAACAATTAAGTCAGCGCTTCTTTGCTTGTTATGCACGAGTAGTTTGAACAGGAAATATATTTCTCGTTTATGAGTTAACTTTCAGACGAATTTCTAATTAAGTAACTTGAAGTCATTGGTTCGTTTAGACTATTGATGGTTTGCAATCAATCTCTTGAGATTTGGAAGACAAAGAAACGGCGGCCATGTTGGAGGAAAACATACTCCAAATACAATAGCTGCTAATGAGATTCTTTTGTTAAAGTTCCTCCAACATGGCCGCCATGACGCCAAGTGCAAACCAAGAATACTCAAATTATTATAAGCAAAGGTGGAATAAAAACTTTTTTTATACATATCCACGATTCTTCTCTCGTGTTGTATAGTTCGAATGTACTTACGTATCATTACTGGTCACCTTCGATCTCTTGTAAAATATTAAGGACTTATTAACAGAGAGCGTGGTCTGTACGGGAAAGTATTTGCCTGAGGTTTTCGTACAGACGGAGCGAAGAAGTAGCGAGGTTTGTGCGATAAAACCGAGGGCAAATACTTTCCCGTACAGACCGAGCAAACGAGGTTAATAAGGAATTTATTATATGGCTATTGGTTCACTTTATTTTTAAGCTTCGAGCGTTGTTTTCGTCGTCGGAGTATACTGTTTACCTTACCTGTTAACATTTTCATGTCGCTCTTGGCCTTCTTTACACCATTTCTGCTTTTATTTGTCATGCTTTTAGATAAACAGCTTTAAATAAAACCCGCAGTAATGTTCCAACACATTTTATTGTTCAGAATATTTGAATAAATATACCTAGTTCTATTTTATTTGTATTCAAATCAACTCAGAAATTTTCTCGCCAAAAATTACAGGGCCGAGAAAAAAGCGTATTGACCCGAGGTCAATATGGTAAAATCCCGACCTCTCGTGAACCAATCAGCGTGCGTCGTTTTGCGTTCGGACAGGAAATCAAACCCAGCCACATAATAACACTTTATATTATAGAAGCGTTGTAATTATTATTTAGGAGATTTTGGTCTCTCGCAGTTGAAAACTTAATGCAAACATAGTTTTGCAACCACTAACAAATTTAGGAATCGCAAACATTAGTTTTTGCTCGAATTTCAATTAATTGCAATTTTTTTACATTATTGCAATCTGGCATTTGTTGTAACTTGAAGGAAAACAGTCGGTGCTTCGGACAAAAATTGCTGATAAATTAATATCAGTTAAATTGGTTATAAAGGATGCAAGCAAAATTAGCTTGAGATGTTCTCGTTACGACAATTGTTATGTTCGATTTGCTATATTCAGACTGAAGTACTAGACAACTGACAGCAAATCTCTAAATGTGTAGATTTGTTTGCTCAACTAATTGCTATTTTCCCAACGATAAAAGCCACTTTTATCTAGCCATTATTAACAAGAGTACATACTGTTATCATTCAAAATTCGTATTTACTGCACTTTGCATTTTATGCATGTATTTTATTTGTTTGCTACGTTTTCGGCCTGTTGACTCAGGACTTCAGCAGAGCATGTGTTGCATAAAAAATAAAGGAAAAATTAGCTATTCTAGAATGACCTAGAAATAGGAAAAATCAAAGTGCAGTTGCCCACGAAAACAAAAAACGCTTCTTTGTTCTGTACGCACGACTAGTTAGGACTAGTTATGTAAATAATGTTGTGAAATTCTGCGGCTCGCCTTGTAAATCCCCATACAGATTGGCCGCTCATGCTTTATCTACTCCTTAAATGGCAAGGTTCCTACAATGTTTGGGTAACGGTTTGTAACCCAGCCAGTGCACTAGAGAAATACAATGTTGTCGCAAATGTGTGGATTGTTGTTGTAATAAAGAATCGCTTGATCAAATAAATTATGGCAGTTGCAACAGGCATCACAACAAAATATTACTGCATGCCTTAAAAAAATAGGAAAAATTAGCTATTCTACAATTATCCAAAAATAGGAAGAATCAAGGTGCAGTCACGACCAAAAACATTTAAACAAACAATTCTTTGTTTAATACGCATACGTGGTTACGAAATGATAATGCTCTTTTATAAGTTGCCGGAAATGTTACCTTGCTCTTAAATTAACCATATATACATCAAATTTGCGCATGACAAATAATTCGCTCGGCGTTGTCAAGTTTGTATGTGGACGAAGCTATAAAAAGAGTCACTAACACTTGAACCTTTATTCGTAAAGAAGTCACGAAAGGGATTAGAAACCAAATTGCTGGTAAGTTTGATATTTGTATCTGCATCATATATATATATATATATATATATATATATATATATATATATATATATATATATATATATATATAAGTGAGTGAGTTATGGTTCACGAAATGTTAGAGAGTGCTCAATACCATATAGATAGAGCAAAATACAAAGTATAAAGTATAGTTTTACCTTAAAGTCTTCGCTACCAGAGGTTTCACCCTAAACATATATATATATATATAAAGTGTCACTAACACTGGAACCTTTATTTGTAAAGAAGACACGAAAGAGACTAGAAACCAAATTGCTGGTAAGTTTGATATTGATATCTGCATCATATATGTCATGCATTCGTATATATAGAAGAAGAGAATGTAACAGCAGAGCTAAAAGAGAGAAGCCGTTAATACAGGTAGACATTATATGGATGGTTAAGTGTTTCTAAAAATGGCCTTGTTTAGCTGCTGTGATTCCAATCACGTATCGTAGTTTTACGGAGAAAATAGAATGTTTTTTAGTTTTACATATCAAATTTTGAGTTGAAAAAGAGTTGTGTCATGTCTAGCGTATCGTATTTTAACTTGCATGTGTTTACAAAAATATATCCCCAATTTGATATATTTTTGTTTTTATTCTTTAATTGACATTATAACATTTTTTGGTTACTTCGGTATAGAAAAAGTAAGGTATTGCATGGGAACGTACTTCCTTTGATTGTATTCTGATTGAAAACCAACCTCAATCCGATAATAATTCATTGGAATATTAAAGTGTCAAATAGCTTGGTTCTTGCTTCTTTAACTACCGTGAGATAAATAAAATATTTAATAGCAATGAATTTAAATTTCGCAGTAACAAAATAATAAATAACGGATAGAAATTACAAAGTGGAATGAAAATTACACGGCGGAATTATAAATGTATCATTTCAGTTAACATTTCAAAGAACGAGCTTTCACTGTTGCGAAGACAGTGACAATTGATAGAACGATCGCAAGTCTACCGTATGGTATAGTGCGATCAGGATCTTGGGTCACAACCCTGGATGCGTTTCGACCTTCTATGGTGTTCTCAGTAGCAGAGATTTAGGATTGGGAGTTGATGTAAATAAGTTAATTGTTGTAAGAGAAATACTGATCACTATCAACACAATATGTTAGACGAGAAATAAAGTGAGTGCTTACCAAACTTGTTGTGTGTTTTAAGTAGTCCAATGCATTTCAAAATATTGGAGTAGAGTAGGAATGTAGCAGTGTGTAGAGTTCTCGTAGCTGTTTAGTATAGGAGAACCGAAAAATCATGCTCCTTTGTCACTCTTTGGTTACGTAATGTTTTGGGTTTAGTGTTGCATCATTCGTTTCCAGGTCACTGGGGGATAGTCATTGTCCTTAGACACATACACATACACACACACACACACACACACACACACACACAACACGATAACAATATATCTTCTGCGCAGATACAAAAAGTCTCCGTTTTCGTTTGAAAACGGAATAGTGTGGACGTGGCCCTAGAATGCGGGCTCTGTCACGTGACAGGATTGTTATTTTGCCCTCGGATTATAAATTCGGTCATTTGACTGACAAGATATAGGAGCCCGCAATCTATTTCTATGGGATATACCCACATGCACCGAAGTGTTTTCCAGTGGGGTCCTTCAGAATTATGTACAATAAATTAACATTCAAAAAGTCATTAATAATTCATGAGGAAGACAAAGAAAATCCGCACCATGTCCGTGGTTTTATACCTGATAAAACTTCTTGACGTCAGAAAGAATACTAATGAACATACAATTTTATGTAAAGAATACTAATGAACATAACATCCAATAAAGAATCGTTTTTGAAGCCATTCAAAACACTCGCGTCACGTGTTTTAAATATTACATACAATACGGTAGTTATGTAAGCAATCATTAATTTGATATTGTGTCTGTACGTAGCTCAGTAGCGCGTCATCGGACTAGTAAACCAAAGGTCGCGGGTTCGATTCCCAGCCGTGGTCGTCTGTCGAGTAGAGTTTTTCTCTAATTACCTGGTAACGTTCATCACTTGGAGTAGCATGCACCTAATATCTTTATTTTTACAGTTATTAAGCCTTCAGTCCAAATGTGAACGGGTAAGAATTGTCATTGAGGAGTCGAAAGCATTTGTCTTTGTGTGTGGACAAAAGAGACCGGAAATTTGTGAAAACGCGGACGTCAATGTCCGGCTTCCTCACCCTTGAGGTCAACATGCAAAGAGCCTGGGTACGAGGTTGGTCAATATGGACAAAAAAGAACGGAAATTTGTGAAAACGCGGAAGTCATATTAGTGTTTGAGTAGCCTGCGCCGCAGACATCCGCAGGCTATGTTTTTACCTATACGAGTGTTTCGCGTCTTATGTAAGGCGCGCCTTATATCAACTCTCGTATAAATGGCCCTAATATGTGAAATTCGATATTTAAAATGTTAATTTTTAGCAACTTGCCAAGAAAATTGAAGAATCGCAGTGTACCGTTTGCAAATCAACATTGCAATCCTAAACAACTTGAAGTGGAATCTCCATGTATGTCGATACAATCTGCAAGAAAGCCTACAAGCGTTTGTATGCCCTTCGACTGCTGAAGAGAAGTGCAATACCCACTGACGCTCTTATAACTGTATATTGCTCTAATATAAGACCCTATACTTGAATTTTCCTGTGAGGTATGGCATTATTGCCTCCCTCAATACTTGTCCGACCAGATCGAGTCGATCCAGCGTAGGACAATGCGCATCATATTTCCAATTGGCGAATATAGTGAATCTATTGAGAAAGCCAAGCTCACATCTTTGTATGAGAGTAGATCCGATCTTTTTAAGCTCTTCTTTTCAAATATGATCAATCCATCTCATAACATCAATTGTTTAGTTCCCGCACGAAGAACACTTAAGTACAGTCTACGTAAATGTAGAGTCTTCTAATCCGAAGTGCAGAACATCTCGTTATGAGAACAGTTTTATTCCAGCAGCGACTCTTCGTTTTAACAAACTCTAGTTTTTTGGTTTTACTGCAAATTTGATTTTTAATAAAGATAATAAAGATAATAATAATAAAGTTAATTGAATATTGCCGTCAATATTGCAAGGTCGTGTGAGAAAGAACATCCGGTTTAACTGTAAACCGTTATTATACTTGGAATAGAGGGTGGAAGAAAATCTCGTGACTGCATGTTTCCATTGCGCATGCATGCAAAGTATATCCGGTTTTTTAATGTAATTTACCTTAAATTGTGAAACAATTACGCCATGGCAGTGGGATTTCTGCCAACTTCTCATTATTCACAGTGAAGTTGGCAAAAATCCCACTACCATGCGTGCATGATTTGCGGACCAATCAGAGTTCTAGCTGCATGATGGTACTTAATATACAATTATGATATATCAAAGCTATATCATATAATAAACCCTTCAGTTTTCGTCAAGACCAATCCAAGAAAGTATCGGATTTGAATATCCATCGGAAAACTCTAATTTCTTACAGTAAGTAACGCATTTGAAATGTTTTCTAAATAGCTCACACTTAGCTAGAGCACACAACTTGTGAATAAAGAAGTTCAGTGTTTCGTAGTAGTTTCACATTTCGTAAGGTTTATTAACTTACTCTTAACAGCGCCTGGAAATAACTACGTTACCTTGCGCATGCAACGTAGTGAATGCTGCCTTGTCAATTTGCTAGTATATATGGTGCTTAAATTGTCGAAAATCAGCATAAATAAAATATAATATAATATAAATAGTATTTTAGAAAGTATGAGCTTTCAAAACTTTCCGCAGTAACCGACCTTGTCTCGACTTCTGTCGCGTTGACTGAGATGCAGTGCTTCTCAACATGAGGTATAAATTACCACTGTCTCTGCGCTTGCAGACCTTGTACTGATTACAGAACGTGCTCTATTAAATAAGAGTTAATTACCGAGATGGGAGGCCCAAAGGGCCGAGGTAACTAACTTTAGCTTAGTTACCGACCTGACGATTTCAAAAATCATCTTTGGTTTCAGCAAAGTATACCCATCAAATGCAAAACACGAAGCCTTGACTTTCAGTTTCTGGTACTGAATTATCTGGTACCACTGACTTACGTGGTAAATGGAAGTCTCGTTTAATAAAGGCGCTCGGCTCTCGCATCCCTCTTTATTTTGACTCTATGAAACTTCCCGCAAAACGTTCTTATAATCTTTGCTGGAAAACGGCGGGCTAGACTCTAGAGTAATGTTGAAATATCGTGCATGCCTCGTGATGTTTCGAAATACCACTCAAAAGTCTTCGTCGAACATGGCCAGACGTGTTGACCATGGTAACCCAATTATTGGACGGATTAACCCTTTACTTATCAGGCAAGTTTCGGCAAGAATTCGAAGTCCCCAATCGACGAGTAATAATTAATAGTCTGACTGATTAGCCAGACTGAAATCGTCTGACTGAATCGTCTGGCGTTTGGAACATTATAAAGAGCTAAAGAGTTAATCGGTTCTTTTTCCATTCATATCTCAAACTATGCTAGTAAATTAAGCAAAAGGTACACTATGCGTACGTGTATCTGCGCCAAACGTGTTTATAGAAGAGAATTAGCCTAATAGAGTAATAGAATAAGAGATACTTCCCTTTTAGAACGTACTAAAATAAAAAAAAGGTCGACTATAAATTTTAAACCCTAAGGATTAGCACTAATCGAGTTTTGAAGAGACTCAGCCGCAAGATTATTAGTGTTTATAACTATTAAGTATATCTCTATTAAATAATGTTTTCAAATTGAACAAGACGCCTGCTAGCCATGCACAGAACAGCGCATAAGAGTTTGCTTTGGACGCAATGTAGTTATGCAATGTAGAACCGCACTGAGACTCTGAAAGCTATTTTGATTGTACGGTTAATAGAGGTACTTTTAATTTTCAACTTGCGAGTATTAAATGACAAATCGAATGATGTCGATATGTTGTCTTTATATGAAGCGGTGCATATTAAAGCGTTCGCTGATGCATGTAAACAAGTCCGTTTTCCCGAATAACAACGGTGATCTTAACACTTTCAGTAGACAAAAACCACAGTGCTGGATTCGGCACATTCTGTCAATAATTTCGATATAGAATTTATTTATACGGAGCAAACAGAAAATATTTATAAATGACTTTCGAAACACGTTTCCAAAGCGTTGGCAAATGTAATACGACACCTACATGAAATCTAGACATGCAAATATTTTGAATTATTCAGTGATTATTTAATACTTGCGTTTTGTAGTTGTTGGACTATAAGCAGCCAGGGCCGCCGAGAGCCAGGATGGGCCCGGGGGGAGGCAGTCTCGCGGGCCTCAAAACGTCTCAGATTTCAGAGGCCCTTACTGTTGTGTGAGCCCACGTTCCTTTACACAAAGGCTGGACTTGAGGCTGATTGTGATTAATATGCAACTAATTGGCATTTATTGACTAGTTTCTAAAATATAAATTATTTGAATCTGAAGTTAAAGGTGACGTACAGTCTGTTCTGCGCATGACCGCAATGTGGTCCCAAAAACATGACATCCGCAGATAATTACATAAAGTACTCAGCTCAATGTAAACCGTTAGGAACACCATGGCAGAAACCCAAGCGATTCGGCGAGGATATCTCCTCGGATTTCTTCTATTTCTCCTGAAAATGTTTTGTTTTGGGTACAAGTAATGAATGGGAACCAAGAAAAGCTTACAATCTTGAATAAGGTATTATAATTATTTTTGTAAATAAAGATGTAAACATTAGTTTCGTACATGCGTAGAACGGACTGTGCATCACCTTTAACATTCATCACAAATGCAAATTGCGAATTACAAGCAATTTTTTAAATCTTACGGTCAAAACAACATGTACATAATATTCTGATTCTGAAATAGCTTGACAATTAATTAAATGTATACCTTATCAGAGACGTGATCGTATACGGTGAATAACTATATAGTCTAACCGTCTAGGAATTTAGAATGTTCAGGACTTAATAAAGGAACTACAGTATCAGTTTTCAAATTAAAGTGTCACTTTCCGGGCTTTTTCAAGGACAAGCGTGTCAATTACACTAGTAAAGTCAACTTTTTTCGTCAAGTCACTCTCAATACTAAGAACAGCAAGGTCGTTCAGCCTATCCCCTGCGTCATCGTACTTCGCATAACGTTTTTGATCAAGTTTAGCTTGCTGAATGAGCGCTCTGCTGATACAACAGTTACTGGCAGGGTACAGAAGATCCGAAGGGCTACGCATGCGTTTCCAAATATCTTGTTGAGGTTAAATTCACTGATTTTTTCAGGAGATTGTGCGGGGTCAATACTTTATCTCCAAAATTAGCGTGATGGATTGACTTTAGGACAACTTCCCCTTGGGAAACATCACATGAGTTTTTTTTGGCAAAAACTCTAAAGGCTTCTGAAATTTCTTCTTCGGATAGTTGAAGGTACTCCCACAGAAAATTAAAAAGTTTCTCGATATCATTTGCAGCTTCATAATGAGTCGCAAAACCGCCAATCACAGAATCAATAATTGCATAAAAAACATCGCGTTTGAACGCTTCTTCTTTTTCGTTTCCATCTTCACTGATTTGATACTGATGCTCCGAAATTGATGCGTCGTCTGGAATCTCGTCAAAAAATGCTCTTATCCTGCGCTTTCGCTTTGACGGGAACCCTGGGGATATTTGCATGGTATCAGTTACCAACTTCGCTTCATTTAAGATTGGATTGATGGTCATTTGGCACGCAAATCTTTGAGGTCATTGAGTAGAGATTTCAAATTTGACACTTCTAAAGCTAGCCCTATCATAATACGTTTGAGTTCTGCAAAGTCACAACTCACAATTTTATGACATGCAGTATAACAAATAATGGAAATTTGAATACATACTAGCTAGTGATACGACTCTCTCGATCCCCCCTGCTTGTAAATGATAATGACAATGAACCTAGTACATCACATGGGCACAGTATTGAAATTTTAAATTTTAAAGCATTCCTAACAAAGATTATGCGTGGCGTGGTCGGTGGTCGTACGGACCCCTAACGTGGGCCGGTCCCCGGGGCAGTTGCCGCGGCTACCCCCCCCCCCCTCTCGGCGGTCATGTAAGCAGCAAGCTGTTACTTTATAGTAAATAGTATATACATGTATATATATATATACGTTTTTTGATGTACTCAATGGCGTTTGCTTCTTGTACCTCTTCAGCTTCCTTTAATCTTCTTTTATATCAAATATGTATTTATATAAAATCCACTGATGTAACCTCCCGTGTCTTTCGCAACTCGTCCATTCTCTCTTCAGGAACTGGAACAAACCTGCTTTGTGTTTGTTATCCATATTTTGCAAATTTGGAGATCTTGTTAGGTAAACGTTTCACTGCGATTCATTGACACAACAACCCCGGTTCCGAAATCACTTCGGCCAACGAGACATCTTTAGACTTTATAGGTCTACCGCGATCGGCGTGTGCGATTGTAAGCATTGCGAGCGTGTTTATCATTAGAACACAAATTCAATTCGAACAACACAACCAAAGGCCGTCGAAGGAAACACTCGTCACTCGTGCCTGAAAATCCGCCATGAAATCTTAGGTAGTCAATTTATCCCGGGCGTTCTGTGACCCCCTCCCGCGATCTTTTCATGTCAGCGGTTGAGTGTTTCGCACATATCGCAAATTATGCAAACCTGGCGCGAATTACAAAATGGCTGACGCGGTGCCCTCAAGTAAGCCAAGTCTTGAAAGAAACCTTGTTGAAAAACAAATTACATTTTTACGTAGCAATTTATCGCACTTTGAAAGAAAAGGAAACGTAGCTTATGGGTATATTGAAGGAAACGAGTCGGAAAAGGAGGTATTTCTCGACAATTTTATGTCATTGATGGACACCTGTTTCGTCCGCTCCCAGTCTCACGACAAAACAAAAGGACACAAGAGATTTTCGGATTCAGGTAAAATATCTCAATTAATCGATCCTCGTATTCGTCTTTAGGAAAGTATTTATATGCCTTCAATATGAAGTATAGAATCACTACGCGTATTACGTTTCAACTTTGCAATAAAATATTTTGGGCATATGCCGCCGACATGATAAGATTGGATCGCGGGAGGGGGTCAGAGAACGCCCGGGATAAATTGACTACCGAAATCTTAGCCTGCCTTTAGCCTGCGTGCAGTTTCCACCCGGAGAGAATGACGTCAGATGACGTCAAAGTGCCGTTTGTCGACACACACACACACAAAAAAATTAATAACATACATAGCCGAAACCTAGACTCGGCTACCACAGGTAACCCGAGTAAATATATAGCCCCAGGTCTGAGCAGGCTGTTAGTGATGAGACAAGAAAGCATGTAGATGAAATGACTGTATTGAAAAAGCTTATTATTTACAAGTTATCAACACGATCTGTAAAAGTAAATGACAATAATATGATATAGATGACAATGATATAAATTTTTTTGTGCGTCAACATTAAACAAGAGTAATTGCTTTAAACATGTAGAAACAGCAATTAAACTTAATATTATGAGGACCCCGTTATTGGAGCTTGCCTTAAAATACATTACTCAGGTCACAGAAATAGCTGAAGCACGGATCTTACAAGATCTTATAAGATTTTAGCGAGATCTTAATATAAGACAACACCCTATTGGGATATATCTTCATTGCTGTTGAGCCGGATACTGCGTGTTTAAAGTATAACCCTGAATCGTCTGTAGGTTTGTGCCATTCACGAAACTCCACAGTTATATAGAGCGTTAAATTCTGTACAACATATGTGAATTATATGGTATAGAATAGCAACGGAGAAAAGGCTATTTGAACTGACATAGCGCAAATATCAAATTGCATTATTACGCTATTTACTCGGCGTACGGTCAAACGCGGTCATATATAAAGTATATCCCTGAATCGTCTGTAGGATTGTGCCACTTGGGAAGCATGCACGGTTAGATAGAGCGTTAAATTCTGTACAACATATGTGAATTAAAACAAATCGTATGGAATAGCAACGGAGAAAAGTCTATTTGAACTGAGATGAGCGCAAATATCAAATTGCATTATTATGCTATCACTCGGCGCTATCACTTCACGTACGGTCAATCGCAATCATTTTATAAAGTATCCCTGAATCGTCTGTAGGTTTGTGCCATTCACGAAACTTGTACAGTTAGATAGAACGTTAAATTATGTACAAGATATGTGAATTTCAAAAAAATCGTATAGAATAGAACCCTGGAAAATCGTAGTATTTTAATCCAAAACTTTGTCTCTTCGGAGGACTTTGTGATATGGCGCTTTAAAACACGATCGGATTAAAAATACTTGTTTCCATCGTTCAAACTGACAGCTCGTAGATGACGCCAAAAAATTCTGAGCTTTGATTGGCCCTGATTTAATCGTCGCGCATTGGTTAGAGTTACACAAAAAAAAGCTAACACACACACACACACAACACGATAGCAATATATCTGCAGATACAAAAATAGGCACGCCCAGGCGTGCATGTATCTACTGCGTTTAATGCCTATTGCTAGTCAGTGCTATGAGTAACTTCGTTACAAGTAACTAGTTACAAGTAACTAGTTACATGTAATCGTTACATTTTTGAGTAACTTTACCGGTAGCTAGTTACTTTTTTCAGAAGGTAACTGTAACTGTAACTAGTTACAAAAAGTAGGAATAAAAAGTAACGATAACTAGTTACATCTGCCGTCGAGAGCGCCGTTACTTTTTGCGATATCCATAATACTCCCAACCTTGCCGAGTTGTCGTACAACGTCGTATCCAGGCTAAAATCTTCGTCACACGCCGCTGCAATGTATTCTGGACAATCTATATGCAAATGCGATATTACTAACATGCATACACGTGCATTCATTCATTCATTCGTCAACGTGAGCAATAACCATGTAGTAGCCCATCAAGATGTCTTCAGCACAGCCAGTATCTGGATCAAATCATATTCATTGCCATTGGTCAAATTAAACAATAGTTTTGTCTAATTCACATGCTTTCTCAATTTTAATAGCCGAATGAAAGAATAGGTGTAACTTTGTAATTGTAATTGTAATTGTAATTGTAATTGTAACTAGTTACAAAAGTTTTAAAGTAACTTTGTATCTCTAACGGTAACTAGTTCTTTTTTTTTAAATTGTAACTTGTATTGGTAACTATTACAGCACATTAGCTACCATGGTTGAAACAACGATGCAACTGTGTGCTTGTAACAACCTTGTATTCAGATCCAGGACTGAACAGGATTTTGACAAAATTGTCTATGCTCACAGGCCATGCTGTATTTTAACTTTAAAACAAGAGCTCATTCAACTCAGAATATAAAAGCCGGCAAGGCGCAGAAGGCTAAGCACTAACAACTCTACTAATATCTGGCATGAGTTCCAAGCCCGGACAGGTGCATAGTCACCCATTCAAATACTAACTCAATCCAATTGGGCTTTACTCCGGTCCTCAGTGGTGAAAAGCAGTGCACTAATAGCTAGCTTGACTATTAAAGCTATGGTACTAAAAGCTATTGTCATAAAGTATGGTAGTCAAGCTTTATAAAAGTAGGCCAATCAAATTAACATAAATAACAACTCACAAAATTTCACTTGACTAATACAGTATCAGTAAATATCTTCGTTACAACAATTTGTCCAACAATAATGCAATCTACTTAGAAGGTAAAGGAAATCGCTTGAGATAACAAGGCTCTGTTGTGTTTTTACTTTTTTATGTCCACTGACCTTAGTAGACCTAAGACAGACAGACAGACAGACAGACAGACAGACAGACAGACAGATTGATTGATTGATTGATTGATTCACTTTTATTTAGATACGGTAGTTTCATAAGTTAAAAACTTCTTTACATGAAAGCCGTACATGAAAAATAACTAATTACATAAAAATTTAAAATACAATATGCAGCTATATACAATAATACAATGATAAAATATTTTGACCTTATGAGGTTGAAGCGGAAGCTTTATAGCCCATTGACAACCTATTTTTAAATATTGTTCTAGATTTTGCGGTTTTTATATCCAGCGGGAGAGAATTCCAGTTTTTTCCTCCCCTGTATGAAAACGACGCTTTCTAATATTCCGTTTTTGGAATATAACTCATTGAAACATTAACGGCATTCTCTCTAAGACGAGATTTGTATGGGTTATTTTCAGAATTCAATGAGAAAAGATCACACAGATATTTTGGAACATTGCAATTAATTACATCGTACATTAAAAGACTGAGCCGCTTATCTCTTCTCAAAGCTAAATTATTCCAATTTAGGTGTTCTAGAATATCTGCCGATCTCACGTCATAGCCTTGAAAAGTAATTATTCGGGCTGCACGGTTTTGTAATTTCTGGATTTTGCTGGCAAGCCCTTTGTTTAAATTGCCCCACAGAGCATCGCAGTAGTCGAAGACAGGCTGTATTAAAGCATTATACATCATTTTTAATATATCTAATGACACATAATCACGAGCCTGCCTTAGACCACTTATGGAACGATTAACTTTGGAGCAGAGTTTATCAATGTGCTCATTCCATGTAAGATTTTCATCTAAATATACCCCTAGGTAATTTGTGTTTTCAACTCTCTTAATTTCTTTTTCACCAATGGTAATTGGAAAAGTTCTACCTAAATTAGACAATCTGAAAACAGTTCCGAAGAACATAAATTCAGTTTTCGCAACATTTAGGCTTAGCTTATTTGCCATCAACCAGTTTCTGATATTTTCTAAATCTTCGTTTATTTTAAATTGTAACTCAGACGTTAGTACTGCAGCAGCACTCAGCATGGTGTCATCAGCATACATATGTGGTTTGGTATGCAATAAACAAGAAGGGAGGTCGTTAATATATATAAGAAACAATAACGGACCTAAAATGGACCCCTGCGGCACACCACAGCTAACTGTTTGTGGCTTTGAAATGCTACATTCGACAATGCATTGCTGCTGCCTATTTAATAAATACGATGGAAACCAACCAAGAGCTGTTCCCCCAATACCGTAAAGCTCTAACTTTCTCAATAAAATTGTATGAGATACGGTATCAAATGCTTTAGCAAGATCCAAAAAAACAACCGTATTGGTCATACCTTTGTCAATGTTTAGGTACCATTCATTTGTGGCATCTAATAGAGCAGTGACGGTAGAGTGAACGGAACGAAACCCTGACTGGTACTTAGTTAATAGATCATGTTTCATTAAATAGGCATACAGCTGATCGTACACAACCCTTTCGCATATTTTTGATACTACTGATAATACAGAGATTGGTCTATAATTCTGTTGGTCGGTACGATCATTTGCTTTAAATAGAGGAAATATTTTTGCTATTTTCCATTTTGATGGGAAAATACCAGTATCTATACTTTTATTAATTATTGTAGCAAGCGAAGCGGAAATAATTGGAGCAGCTTCTTTCAAAAGTCTGCAGGAAATATTATCAAGACCGGTAGCTTTGTATGGACACAATTTTTTCAGAAGTTCAAAAACTATGTCCGCTGTAGTATGCTGCAGGCTAAAAGACAGACAGACAGGCAGGCAGGCAGGCAGGCAGACAGGCAGGCAGGCAGACAGACAGACAGACAGACAGACAGACAGACAGACAGACAGACAGACAGACAGAAACTAAAATGGAAACTAAAGATAAGATGTAAATTATACAAAGAACCAACTGCCTTACTTTCTTGCAATGGAGGTCAAGACAACTTAATCCTTTGGCACAAACTTTCCCATCGCCTGCAAATTCATCTTTACACTAAGATTTAGAAAAACAAGCGACTCAACACAACAACGATTACAGGAGTGACAGACAGAAAAACAAACAAACAAACGAACAAACAAACAAACGAATAAACAAACAAACAAACAAACAAACAAACAAACAAACAAACAAACAAACAAACAAACAAACAAACAAACAAACAAACAAACAAACAAACAAACGAACGAACGAACGAACGAACGAACGAACGAACGAACGAACGAACGAACGAACGAACGAACGAACGAACGAACGAACGAACGAACGAACGAACGAACGAACGAACGAACGAACGAACGAACGAACGAACGAACGAACGAACGAACGAACGAACGAACGAACGAACGAACGAACGAACGAACGAACGAACGAACGAACCAACAAACAAACAAACAAACAAACAAACAAACAAACAAACAAACAAACAAACAAACAAACAAACAAACAAACAAAAACAAACAACCAACAAACAAACAAACAAACAAACAAACAAACAAACAAAACAAACAAACAAACAAACAAACAAACAAACAAACAAACAAACAAACAAACAAACAAACAAACAAACAAACAAACAAACAAACAAACAAACAAACAAAAACAAAAAACGAACAAACAAACAAAAAAACCAAAAAAAAACAAATGAACGAATGAACGAACGAACATACAAACAAACAAACAAACAAACAAACAAACAAACAAAGAGACAGACAGACAGACAGACTAGGCAGGCAAGTAGACAAACAGACAGACAGACAGACAGACAGACAGACAGACAGACAGACAGACAGACAGACAGACAAACAAACAAACAGACAGACAGACATACAGACAGACAGACAGACAGACAGACAGACAGAGAGACAGACAGACAGACAGACAGACAGACAGACAGACAGACAGACAGACAGACAGACAGACAGACAGACAGACAAACAGACAGAGAGAGAGAGAGAGATATTTTTATTTAAAGTCGGAATTTCTTCAGTTGATAAACTGCTTTACAAGAAAGCCGAACTAAACTTACAAAAGTTAAAAATTAATTAGAAGCATGATGTGAGGCCTCTTTTGAACTCATTGATGTTTTCACTGCATTTTACATTTTCTGGCAAGTTGTTCCAAATTTTACCTCCAGAATATGCAAAACTTTTTTTTAGGAATTCAGTACGTGCTTGAGGTAAAACAAGACACAACTTTCTATTTCGCAGGGAATATGTATCATTAATGGTAGACATTTTAAAATGGTCTCGTAGATAGGGAGGGGCCATGTTGTTTAACACTTTATACATCATTATTAATTTGTGCATATCTCGTGTTTCCGTAAGATTTTTCCATTTTAATTGTTGTCTTATTTCGTTAGATCTGACTTCATAACCTTGACAAGTAATCACTCTTGCCGCACGGTTTTGCAGCTTTTGCAGTCTGTGGGCTGTTGTCAAAGGCATATTGTCCCACACAACATCACAATAATCAAACAATGGTTGAATTAATGACTTGTATATTGTAATTGAAGTTTGCTGAGGAACAAAACGTCTTACTTGTCGAAGACCTGAAATTCCAGCACTTACTTTTTTTGACATATTGTTGATATGATCTAACCATGATAATCTTTCATCTATATATACCCCTAGAGATTTGGTTACCCTAACTCGTTTTATAGGTTTTCTGTCGAGATATAATAGTGGAATATCTCTTACCTTGTCAAGATTATAGTCAGACCCAACAAACATGTACTCTGTTTTAGTTACGTTTAGACTGAGTTTATTTGCTTTTAGCCATTCACTAATATTTTCGAGATCTTTGTTGGCAAGAGTTATTATTTCTCGAATAGATGTTCCAGTAGTTGTTATGTTAGTATCGTCAGCATACATTCGAGCAGTGGAATGTTGCAGACAATGTGGAAGATCATTAATATAAATGAGAAATAATAATGGTCCAAGAATGGAGCCTTGGGGAACGCCACAGTTAAGTGTGCGTTCTTTTGACAGAAAGCCGTTAACACAACATTTTTGTCTGCGATTGTGCAAATACGATTTGAACCAAGATAAAGTATTTGCGTCAACTCCATAACTTTGGAGCTTACAGAGTAATATGTCATGGCTTACAGTGTCAAATGCCTTTGCTAAATCCAAATAAACTACAGAATTAAGAAGTCCCTGATCCATGTTTGTAAGCCAATCAGTTGTTGCATCTAGAAGTGTACTCGTGGTGGAGTGAAATGGCCTAAAGCCTGATTGTTTTTCATGCAATAAACTATTTTTATTGAAATACGTATATAACTGATTGTAAACAATACGCTCAAAAACTTTAGATACGGCACTCAGTACAGAGATAGGTCTGTAATTGTTTACGTCGTCATTAGCTTCGCTTTTATATATTGGTGTAACCCTTGCAAGTTTCCACTCGTCAGGAAATACGGCTGTTTGTATGGAAAAATTGAAAAGGTCACATAAAGATTCTGAAATAATATAGGCGCTGCATGTTTGAGTAATTTACATGGTATTTGGTCTAAGCCAGTTGCTTTCCTATCGGGTATTAAACTAAGTAATTTAGAAACGACATTTGGTGTTGTAGGCTGCAAAGTAAATACCGAACTAGCTGTTTTCAAATAATCAGAGTACGATTTAGTAGTCTGAAAATCAGTTGATGTCAATTTCAATCCAATTTCCGAAAAGTGTTTGTTAAAACTTTCTGATATATCCGCATCATTATTGATTTCTTGGTTTCCAATTTTTAGAGAAGGGATACTGTCAGATTTAGAGTTGCGAGAGAGACAGACAGACAGACAGACAGACAGAGAGACAGACAGACAGACAGACAGACAGACAGACAGACAGACAGACAGACAGACAGACAGAGAGACAGACACACAGACACACACACGAAACAGACAGGCAAGCAGACAAACAGATAGGCAAGCAGACATACAGACAGACGTGGACAGACATACAGACAGACGTGACGGAGGCAATTATGAATGTAGATTGTAAGTAGAAATCAGTTTGTTTTGAGTGCGTGTTGGGCGACATAGAGAAAATTCCCCTCTTCATATGTTTCCATTTCATTTTTAAGACATGTCAGAGCAACCGAAGTACACGAAACACACGGCGTTCATCTATGATAACGGCTACCGTGCCGTAAACGAGGAAGAGAAAGGCCTCTCTGACATCCGTAACATAACGGTTGTCCGAAACGATTCCGCCGTCTACAAAGTTAATGTATACAACGTGGAGTCCGAGATGAAACTGTTCCCTATTATACCAGACCAGGTAATATGTCAACCTGGCGAGCAGAAACCAACAGGAGATATGTGGACACCGTGGTGCGATAATCAACAGGACCTCGAGGAAGGTCATTACATACGCATAACCCTTTCGAAGAAACAGGAAGACGACCACGTTTACCAGTTGCTTCAGTCAGGCAAGAATGTTTACAAAACCGAAAACATGGATTACTCGCTCAAAGCTCATATCCAAGGTGACTACAATATCAAGAAGGGCGAGTTCAAGTTGATTGTTTCTGGATCAAACGTTGGAAACATCCAGTTCACATTTGACAGATACTAAGTAAGTGACATTATTATAACAACGAGGGTTATAATTGCTCGGAGAAGGACAAAAAACATAATTATGCCCCAAAACATCAACTCTATTACTATTAATATTATTTCTCAACTGTAAATTGTCCAGTCAGAGAGCTTGATTTGTACCACGTGACCAGTTAATTTATCGTAGAATTACCCTCCACAGCGGGGTATTCGAGTTCGTGTACGACGCGTGAATGTCACGCACGATTCATGAAGCTGTCAACCGTGGCGGAGTTTGGCGAGATAAGAAAACGTTTCGCCTTTAAACTCAGATGATGACAAGAAGATTGTTAGGTTACAAGAAAATAAGGATTCAGGGAATACAAAGAAAGCAACAAACAATTCATCCCGAAGCCTTGAGACGACAAAAGAATGGAGACAGACAATGAAAAGCGGACAAAAGTTAAGCTAAGCTAAATTTATTAACATTATTTAAGCTTTTTTTGGAAAGATTAATTGTTTCGATATAATATATAATTTATAGACATGGTCAGACATCCCCGTAAAAGTAATTATTATTCGATTTATTTTTATCTTCGCTCTAATTGGTTGAGGGACCACTACGTCACCTGCAAATAACTGCCTACAAATAACAGTCTGCTCATGCGCATTAGCCGGAAATGTTGTTTTGCAGCAAATAATATTCTACTCATGCGCGTTAACTCAATTTCGGCAAACGTAAAGCGCTCGTTCAGTCAAGCTGGAAAGAAACGAATGGACATAATTGCAGGTAAACAGTGACAAATAAAAAATATATCGAATAATAAAACATTTATTGAACTCGGTTTTCACAAAATATTGTGATTTGTCAGTGTCTCGCAGCTCAGTTATTTGCCTCTGGCTTCGGCATCGGATAATAACTGATCTGCTCGCCCCTGACAAATCACGATATTTTGCTCAACCTCGTCCAATAATTGTTAATTATCCGCTAGATAAATTTCGCCGACACTTGTGGCCGTTTTAAAACTTTTCGCACAGACTTACTTACACGACATATTCATAATACCATTCTTCGTAAATTTTAGTAAGCGAAATATTAGCTCTCAAGAAAACTAATTCGGGCAGTCGCTTCATACACTAAACACGTTTGAGCTTTTGTTTACAATCTTAAACCAGACAGTGCTACAAAGCGGTGCCTGTGGCGTTAAAGGAAACATCGCGTTAAAAATGTCACGTAAAAAATGTCGCTTGCTACGAACAAACGAAATCCACTGATCTCTATATAAACTGGATAGGCCATTCCCAGTCAAACATTTCGTGCCAGTCGCCGCCATCTTACGTAGTGGAACATATGACGCATTGCGGCCTTAGAACTTGTTACCAATCCCAAAGTTGACTAGCATAAGCAATCTTGACGTCAGCACGGTCAGATAAACCGGGGCAAGGAATATTAAGTATTCTGTGCCGGGGGAGCCGGAAAAGCCGTGAAAGCAAACAACAGATGCCGGTTCGTTTAGTTTTCACTGTTTAACAACAAATACAGTAAAAAGATGGCAAGTACACAACACGAGATATTGTTAAGGCATTAAGATTACTATAAAAGGTCAGGGGCGGATTTAGGATTTTTAAAACGTCAGTCAAAGTTGTGGTCCACGGTTCTAGGGGGCTCCGGGGATATACCCCCCGGAAACGTTTTGAAATTGGGGTCTCTAAAACGGCATTTCCCACGATTTGACAGCACATCTGAGCAAAATTTTGAAACTTTTAAAGCATATTTTTAAAGGCACATTTTATTATGTTTACAAAACATTTGTCCAAATTGGATGTTCAGCATTTATATTTTTACAAAGCTAACTAAAATATTAGCCAAACGAGAAAGGCGCAAACACCTGGCATGCATGCCTTCCAAAATTAACTAAATATTCATTGTCTCAAAGACCTTGTTGTGTGTAATTTTCTCTAATTTAATAAATTATATGTTATCTACCGACTACCGTAACATTGATATAAGCTAATTAGAGAAACCTGGGGTCATATTTCACGAACGCGCCGTTAAAATATATCTTATCAGAGCAAGATAGCGAGACTAACCATAATTTGAAAACAGTTATTCATTTCAAAATCATGAAAAGAAAGATCCAATTTAACGTTGAACTAAACCAAAACCTTGGCTTAAGGATCAATTTGTTCCTTTCAAATTCATATATAAGAGCTCCTGGCAAGCGTGAAATATGCTAAAGGCGCCTTGCTGAATAAATATATGTCTGAACTCTGAACTCAGACTTCACTAGGACGCAAAATGATAAATAATACGATAATGAGACTGGACAAAAACACATATATTCGACACTAGATTGTTTGTATATTTGAAATGAAACTAAGACGACCTTAACTTACCAGTCTTACCTTACAGCAGTAGGGGAATAAATGACTCCGCGCGGCGCCAAAATTCAGACGCTTTCAATCGCGTCTATTAAAATGTTCCTCGCTTGAAATAAATCGATGACTGTGTAATCTAGATGACATATCATCGTAGATTGTTCACAGTATAACAGTATTTCTTCATCATTGCTGTTAAAAGCAGCTAAAACCCATTCGAAAAGGCTTATACAGAACTCGTATGACTGAAACCACGAACACAGAGAGAGGCCTTCAGCCTTCAATGGTATCTCAGCTGAGGTCAGCAATCGATGGTTGCCATGGTGCAGATCGGTCAAAAAGCCCAAAATCAACGCGACAGCCAATCAGGTTTGAGGCAAATCTGTCAAAAAAGTGGTTGCCATGGTGCAGATCGGTCAAATTGATCAAACACCAATCAGATCTCTCCGCAAACCGGTCAAAACTCTCAAAACGAACGCTGACCACCGGTCATCCCTGCCCGGTGTTTGCTGACTCGCAAATTACGATAAAAGCGACTTAAAATATTGTGTGATTGCACAATTATTCTGGTGATTTTTTACGTCAATCGCGTGACCGGTCTGATGTATGCTAAATCCGCCCCTGAAGGTATAATTTAAGACTTGGATTGAATTCTTCGTAGATTTTATAGTCTGTTTTTCAGTTTTCATTATCGTGAAGTTTCTTCGTTGTTGGCACTGAAGAAAAACAACGAAATTTAAAGGTTTTACAGCTAAGTAACAGAAACAAATGCACGAAAATAGTGTCTTAAAGTAGACTTAAACCTTATTAAGTACTTCTTGTGTCCCCACATCGTTTAAATTTTCTTCAAAAAAATTCCTTTTGTCTGTTTTCAATGGCTACGAAAGCTATGAAAAATGGGAAAACATATGCCATTTTGGTTTAGTTCGCAAGAAAGATGGTGGCGAATACAAGCCTAACAATTTGTCAAGTTTTCACAGAACGTTTACAACACTTATAGTCATATAATAAACTCCTTATTGACCTCGCTTGTTCGGTCTGTACTGGTGAAATATCGGACCGACGTTTTCTGCACGGACCTCGCTTCGCTGCGCTCGCTCGGTCCGTACTAAAAACGTCGGTCCGATATTTCACTAGTACAAACCTCACGCTCGATCAATAAGTAGTAATTATGAGTTTTTATATTGTACGGCACAAGTTAATTGCGGTGAAATTAGGGTAAAGGACTAGGGACTAATCATCACTGATCTCTATATAACTGGATTGGTCATCGGCGGCTCCAAAAATGAAGCCAGGGGAGATGACAAATTTGAGTATACCAAGATGGCCGCCACGGAAAATTGTATGCTTTCGTAGCACGAAAAGAGATGAAAGAAGCCACGTTAAAAATATTTCTGCCATTGGTATCAAACAAAGAACACTGTAAAAGGTTTAGAAGCTTAGTTTTCGCATTTGTTGGTGTTCGTTATTTAGCAGTAAAACGTGTTATTTAAAAACCCAACGAAATCAATCAATAACTTCATTATAAAACTATCTATTACCTTTGGTATTAAAGCATAAGTCTTTACAAATCCTTGAAGTATGTACTTGACAATTTCGGACTGTATTTGCTTGTATTTTCCTCAGTGGCGTAGCGAGGATTTCTTGTCAAGGGGGGTCAGGAAAAACCTAGGGGGGGGGGCAGCTTAACTGAGGCATATGAAGCCAAATTTTCTCAGGGGGGGCAGCACTTTTGCCAGGGGGGGCCGGGCACCACTGATTTCCCTTCTGTTTTTCGGTAGTAACAGTAAATTGCCATTATATGAATTGTTTTACGGTTTTTCCGACTCGGTATAAATGTAAACGGGGTCTTGAATCCCGTTCACACGAGTCCGGAGCGAGTTGAAAATGGTGCTAAAAAGTCACAAAACGCCGTTGCGTTCACACGACACCGGATCGAAATTGCGTGAAAACGTCGCTCTAACCGCAGCGATTTGAAAACGTAACAAACGGAACAATTATTTGCCTTGAGTTGACTTTTAAACTCCCCTCCTCACGGGTGGTAGCAATGTGCGCTTTCGGCAGAAATGTAAATAGATTTCCCGCGTGCTTATCCGAAACTGCGCCACGGGGGGACTGGGTGGATTTTTTTGTTTAACGTATTTATTCCAATAGATCGTTTTCATCTGACGTCACGGCGGCCATATTCGTGTACCAAAACAATGAAATGGTGGCCATAACCATATTGGTGTACCATATGGGAATTAGCTATATTCTTATTCAAATATTTCGTATTGTTTCACCACCCCAATGGGGCTACCGATCACGTGAGTGAAAACGATCTATAGACACGCACTATCAAATAAACGCTCCTCTCCAATAGACGCGGCCCCCTCTACCAATAAAAATATTTAATAAACGCCCCCCTAATAAATGCTATTTCCAAATATACTTGTCAACACAAAACGTAAAACAAAAATACAATGCCAACGCTTTATTTTTTAACAACAACTTTTAAGAAGATGAAGGTTTTTTTATTGTTACATGTAAATTGCGCGAACATTTTTTGTTTCTAATTGCTTATTCGGATGTTAAGGACGCATATGATGAACTTTTTGGCTTATTATATATTGATGATGAGATTGTGTGCACATTTGTGTGACGTGTTTTTTTGTTTAAAGTGTATATGACCCGAAAATTAAGTTTGTCTTATTTGAAAGACCACTTAAAATGACAGAGTAACTTATTTTTTAGATTTTCGTTTACTTCCTTCGTTTTTGAAAATTTTAGTTTGTTTAAGGTTACGTAACACCTTGGAGTAGTGCTTTGCGAAAAATGCAACTGCGCGTTAGGTTTAAAAGCAATCAAATTCAAATTTTTACAGTTTATAGCAAAATGATTGTAGAATTGGACAGTTGATTTACAATTTTGAAAAGTATTTAAACTTGTTTTGTTTTGACAAAATTCTGAAAACGCATTCGCTTTGCGCCACGACTTTTGTTGAACTACAGTTTCAATCAAATCATGTAAAAATAATTTTAATTGAAACTCAACTTGCTGTTCTACAAAAGTGTGTGCGGTAGCTATGTTTTTTTTTGTTATTTTTGAGATATAAAGCATTCTTTTGCAACCTCAGTTAAGTTGCGTGCATACCATGAATCGTAGTCGATTTCTCAGAAATGAAAATAAAATCGTATAGCTACCGCACAAACTTTTGACGCTCGTATTGTCTCCGATACATTGTAAAAATTTGAAAAAAATCGGCCAAAACCCGTGTTCAACAAAAGTCTTTGAATACGGCTGTTTAGCTGAAATTTAAAGCTGAAGAAACAAGCCTTGGAACATTTAATTTTCGCGGGAAAACAGAGCTGCTTGCAATTTTCATCGCTAAATATCTTAATGAATTTTGCTTTAAACGAAATAAACTTTTCAAAACATTTCAGCATTTGGCTTAAGGCAGCTAATTACCCAAAAAATCGTATTTTTAAATTTCTATGGTATAACGTAACCTTAAAATGCAAATTTAACAAAATGACGTCACATGTGCATAATGGATTATTGACGAAGGTTATATATCTCTGCTGTTATCAAACGAAATCACTTCAAAGAAATTATGTGCATGTGTTCCTCCCAGAACACCAAGCATGTAAATTGCCAAGTGATTTTGTTTGATATTAGCAGAGATATATAACATTCTTCGATAAGTCATTATGCGGGTGTGACGTCATTTTGTTAAACGCAGATCTACAAGAGAAGTTACTCTGTCATTTTCAAGTGTTCTTACAAATAAGACAAACTTAATTTTCAGGTCATATACACTTCAATAATTGAAATGTCAAATTTTTGAAATAAACGCCTCTCTCTAATAAACGACCCCCTTTAGAGCTCAATTTTTCAATGAACGCCCAGGGCGTCTATTGTAATAAATACGGTATAGCTGTGAGTTTTTCGTACGATCTTACACTTTTTCATATTTTTCTTTCAGCCTGAATGCCTATGATGTCATGGAATTCTGGGATGAACTTGCTTTGTAAGCACGCTTTTATATCTTTGTAAGCACGCTTTATATCTTGGTAAGCACGCTTTATACCTTTGTAAGCACACTTTATATATTTGTAAGCATGCTTTACATCTTCGTAAGCACGCTTTATATCCTTGTAACCACGCTTTTTAACGTGTTTGGCACGGACCGTGACATTTCTTATATGTTTTTTTGATATTGCATTCCTTTACCTACAGTACATACTTGCTGTAAACACTTTATATATTAAACTCAACCAGCCTTTGGTAAAAACGTAATAGCGACTTCGACTTATTGAGAGTATTTTGACTTATATGACAGTATTTAGATACCGATAACCCAATGGCCCTCACCCCTTGATGGAACTAGTTTGGAGAATTAACTGGGGAAACTATGGTGTTGATTTTGTGTGGGGGGGGGGGGGGGGGGGGGGAGCAGAGAATCCAGAGAAAAACCCTCGAAGGACAAGAGAGAAGCAACAACTCTACAGCTCACAAGAAGTCACCCATGCGATTACTAACCCCATTCAACTGGGATGATTTGACATCAACAAAAATATAGAAACAATGCAATGCAATACTCCCCCAATAGTCAATATACAATCAAGATAACAGTGGCTGCAGTGACCAAAAAGCAATCTGAATGCACGACAAAGCCATTTAAGCAAGTCTATTAAAATGCCTGGCCATCCGATTTCTTGGATCCGATAGTAAGAGCTTTTGAAAATAGAGACAAATCGTATAGATCAAATCTGACCCAACTCTATGACTGAAAAAATAAGAGGCGTGCGGTGCTGCGCCTTGGTTGGCCTAGGCGTGCGTTGGCGCGCCTGAGTGTTTTTAGGGCCACGGAAAATAGTCTACAGGGCTATTTTGATAATTTTTTCATTAGAAACTTGCAATAAGTCTTGCTTTATTCAATACAGGGGAAATTCTGTGGCTCAAAGTCTCGCTTTTATAATGAAAGTCCCCCTCTAGGCTTAAGGTTGTTCGGACGTATTTCGTTGCTAGGCAACCGGTTGCTAAGGACATTAGTTCCGGTCGGGGAAATATTTTCACAAAAACATATTTTTGTACTTATACACTATGCTTATACACTGCAAAAAGGTATAAAATGATAACAAAAAAAACGAAAAAGCCGAGCAAGTTTGTGAGAAAAAGTACCATAACAAAATAAAACTATTCCTTTGCTGTAGAATGTCCTGGCAAAAACATTGGGAGAGTTGAAGAACTTCGGTACACAGACGGCGATAGATGGAAAAATAAACGAAGGACGTCCTCACCTCGAGATATTTGGATTGAATGCCGGAATTTAGAAATCGGCAGAGCTGATGAACCATAAATCAAACATTTTGAAGAAAGTGGACATCAACTTTTAACTTCGTATGTAGAACAAGATGACTTTTCGAGCATTCTTGGCTTGGAACCACGGCTGAACTCGCAATTTAGCTGGCAAGCTCCGATCAGGCAAGAGGCAGGAGGAGGGCTCGCGCCTGATTCTTTCAGGCTAGATTGAGTGGCATTGGGTCGCAAAAACATGAGCTCACAAGATTCCTATAATTTCCGCGAGTATTTATCGAATCGTTACTTTTCTTTCGTTTACACCTAGGGAAAACATGTCTCCCAAAAAGTACGCATGGATTTTATGAATAAACGAAAAATGACAAAGATATTCTATTTTTTGTTAAAAATACCCTTTAAAATTTCACTAAAACGGCCATAAAGTCATTAAGATTTGCTCAATTGAGAAACGCATGCGTACTTTTTTGCACATAACAATTCTGGTTCTAGTGAAACTTCTTTAGTTAGCAAAACTTTTAAGTTGGTGGAAATTATAGGTTTTTTCTTATCTCAATGACGTCACTGTATGGCGTCATCAAACGAAAGAACTTCATTCATATATACTATGTGCAGAATATCTAGCATTTCTAGCATGGGGATCAAATTTGTAAAGCTATAGAAGCTCTGTGGTCAAATCAAGTTTTCCCTAGCAACGGGTCAAAATAAATATGTCTGAACACCCTTAACAAAAAGTTTTTATATGAATTTCATACAACAATGTCAATATTTACATAAATAGAAAAAGTTTTCGGTTTAAAAATTTTTTTTTAATCTTCATCGTCTTCATCTTCGTTGCATTCATCTTCTAGTCGGACTCATTGTCGGTTACTTCTTCTTCAATGGTGACTTCTGTTCTCGCTTTCTTTCTTGATGGTTCACTCGCTGGTTCTCTCTCTTGCAATGAGACTATTCGTCGTTTTCGTGATACATTTTTAGCATCCATTCAATCAGCATCTCCTTCTCTTCTTTACTCCAGAGCTCGTCATTAATCGTAATGCTAGGGATTTCGATGCCATTGTATTCGAGTTTAAAACCTGATGACCATCGATTGCATCTAAGTACATGTTTGCAGTTTGCCAACGGCAAACTTTGACATTTTCCGGGAGCAATTTGATAGGTTTTATATTACCAATCATCGTGAGACAAGATAATAATTTGACAAATGCGAACGTTAATAATAAATTTTGACGTGGGCGCAGGTAATTTTTTAATTACAAAGATGTTTCGGTTTTCAACTGGTGAAATTCTATGCTTAGAAAATGTGGTTCCACTTGGAAAATTCAGTCTTGTAGAAAACCAACCAAAAACGGTTCGTGGCGTGCGAAGGAGCGCACGCCTTATCCACGTCTTAACGCACGCCTCTCGTTGACAGACTTGCTGATCGTGTGAACATGGAAGTACCCGGCTTCCGAAGTGAGAGGCAGCGTGCTAGCGGCTTGACACCCATTCCTCCCGACTTTATTTAAAGATACTGATAACCCTATGGCCCTCGACCCTTGATCGAACTACAATCCTGGACAAAATTGTTGGGACACTTCGCCGTTATTGACGATTTTCACTTGGTGTCCCAAGGACTTTTGTCCAGGATTGTCTGAAAATGGCGAATTAAACAAAAGCGAACAAAAAAAAACGATTTGGACGCGGTGATTCTGCGCAATTTGTTTGAAAATGACAAATACGCTCCCACATGCATGAGCAACAGATTGTTTGTGGGGTATAGAAGGGTTGGTGAATATGCAAATTAAATAAGAGCTCTTGTGCGGGTGGTACCGGTGCTTCCCCATTGAGGGGGTAAGGGGTAAGGGGGAGCAGAGACGGGGGCACTTTTATTGAACTGTACATCTTTTGCAATGTTACAAAGCTAAAAAGCTGAATTTTATTGAAAATTTAAAAATTCATAATTTTCAGACAATCCTGGACAAAATTGTAAAACCTGAGAACTCGGCAAAAAATCCTCAAGGTGCAGGAGATAGATAGATAGATAGACAGACAGACAGACAGACAGACAGACAGACAGACAGACAGACAGACAGACAGACAGACAGACAGACAGACAGACAGACAGACAGACAGACAGACAGACGAACGGACGGACGGACGGACGGATGGATGGATGGACGGTCTGTCAGTCATGATATGAACGCTGTGTGAAAATATGTTAAATACAGGCAACCGTGTTTGGTGTATTGCGAATTGTGTTTTCTATCGGAGAATTAGATTGTGTTTTGACTATTTTCTGTGACCAATAATGTTTAGACTTTTATAGATTTTAGCACTGCATGCGATGTAATTGTAGCTGCGAGTTTCGGTGGCGTGGTGGCAAATTTCAGTCTGGGGTGGCCAGATTAGCTTTGGCGCCCCCCTCCCGAAAAAAAAAAGAAAAGAAAAAAAGAGATTACTGTATTTGATAAATGATCACAATTTTTGTTTTAAAATAACTCGAACAATATATAATATTACAACAAATAACAGGTTCTCTCAAAGGCAACACCAATAGGGTCCGGGGGCATTCTCCCCCGGAAAATGTTGAAATCTAGAGTCTCTGATATGCCATTTGCTGCATTTTGGAGTGAGATTTTACAGAATTCTGAAGATTATAAAACATCATAGAAAACACAAAAGATCACACATTTCAGGTTTTTATATATAAAAAATAAAATCCTAGTTGTTTAAATAAAATCCTAGCGTTATAAAATATAAAATATACGTAATATAATATAATATAAGTAATTAAGAGTTATATACCTCGGATGTCGGCTTTATGCCAGATACATTCCCTCGGGGCCGTACTTATTTAATAGTTAAAGAGGTTTTCTAAATACATCAATTACCAAATGTGGCTATGCATCGTGTGTGTAAAGGCTGACAATTTTTTACGGTAACTATCTTAATTTGAAATGCAATCGCCATTTATATATCTAAACCTCTTTCAGTGTAAATCATTACAAGCGCTTCACCCGATCTTTTATGCAAACGTAAGACAGATTGTTTTGTTTGAAATAACAATTGGATATGACCGGTTCAATGATTACCATTGATCTAAAGTAAATTCACGCAATAAACTATTATTAGATAGTTGTCTATATAAACAACAACAGTGTAGACATGCGCATTGATTTAGTATTAGTCCCACATTTTATGTTCTAGGCAAACTATAATAAATTCTTGAGATAACAGAGCAGTTACGCAATGAAAGTTTGCCTCTCGTTCAGGGCGCTGCCGCTACAAGCGGGTTCAGCGTAACCTACTTCGAGATCAACCTCGTACCCAGGGTCTTATCTCCGCTTCCCCGCCCCCACCAACCGCTGCGAAAAGACCATGGTCCAGGCAACACCGCTGCCAAACGTTTTGCGCATGCGCGACGTCCGAGCTCGTCCTCAGAAAAAGAGCGGGAAAACACTGAAATATTTGGACTGGTCCGAGAGTCCGACACAAAAGTTAAAATTATAAGTATACTACCGAAAAGATACGGTAGATAATTTGTGCATGGCTTCTTTGTCAATATTGTAACATATTCTGAACTTACCCCTTCGTAATTTTCTTTACCCTTTTTTTAAAACACAAATGAATAGTCGAGTCTGGTTGTCGTCGCCACGGCTTCTCTTGATATTTATTCTAGAGCATGTATACGTACCTTGTCTTGCTTTCTGGTATTAGATTTTGAAATGAATGGTTAAACCGGTGACACGATTTTAAAATTGAAACAAGTTGTTTTGACAGTTATTGTTTTTAGTTTGTAATAAATCGCTGTGTTTATTTAAGTTTATAATGAAGAAAGTTTTTGATGTTCCCATTCGTTTAATAATCGTCAACCTGGGTGCTTAATGAAATATTGATAATGAAATGGAAGACTGTTTCAAACTCTCAATATAAACAATAAAATACGTATGTGTTTCACCTGTACGTTGTTGAATACCACACGTGAAAGCTGCCGTTATATTTAAGTGTATACGTCCAGTTAAAAGCCTCGCGATTCGAATGCCTAAAACGAATATTCTCCCTTCAATAACACATATCGCCAGCGCTACAAAGTCAGCAAAATATTGATCTTTGAGACTTTGGCATTCTTATTAAATTATATCTCGTTTTGGATTGTTTCTCCAAGCCGTTGTGCACCTTTCGTGAGTCGTTGACATTTCATCTGGCCAGATGTTTTGCGTTTTGTATAAACACTACTCTGGAAGTCGAGAAAGTTTTTTGTACCGCCCATATTTTGGGCAGCACGTGACCAGCCTGGACCAGGGTCTTTTCGCAACGATGAGCGGGGGCGGGGGAGCGGAGATAAGGCCCTGGGTACGAGGTTGCTTCGAGATAGGCAAACGCTTGTCCCTACTTCTCGATTGGGCCGGGGCGCTACCAGTGTACTCTACTCGAGATGGTTTAGGCAAGGTCCCGTTGCATTGGGCAATGATATTGCTTATTTGCAAATTCACGGGATGCATCTATTACATACTGGTAAGAGGTATATATACATTTCTCAAACTCATTAATAATTCTTGAACCAAAAACAAAAGAAATTAATGTTTAATCAGTGCTTTGAAATCGGAGGAAAAATACTAGTGCTTTGAAATAAGGCAAATTATATTACGTTTCAGAGGTATCTTCGGAGTTTTGAGTTTGAGAAGTCAGTTCAAATACTCGACGTCGGACTTTACCGGGATAGTAAGTACTCGGACTTTGAAATCCCGGTAAAGTCCTCCGTCTCGTATTTGAACTATTACATATATGCCTCTTCAAGAGGTATATATCTGTATATATACCTCTTGCCAGGTATTTATCATATAACTATTAAATAAAATAAAATAAATTAATATAATATAATATAATATAATATAATATATTATAAAATGGGTTGCGTCTTACGCACGCTGTGATTGGCCCATGGTCGTGTTTATATAAGAGTACATAAACACGGAATTTTCGCGCGCTTTTTGAAATATACAAAATTGCAGTTCAAGCAATGGCAAATAATTTTCAAGTTTCACTGTTTTAACGAGTTTTTAATGAATAAATTACAAAATGGCAGATAAGGGAAGATTTAAAAGAGTAAACGAAAATGACTTGGAGGCTTTGATAAATAATACTCAAGCCAAAAGAACCAAATACATGACAAATTACGCCGTCAAGATTTTTAAAGGTACGACATTGTATAATTTTTGTGTTTACGTTAAAACCAGTTGATAAAAATACGGAACTTTAAATGTACTAAGCAGTTCTAAAAACAATGCTGTTTTTTGAAACTTTAAGAATGGTCAAACGAGCGTAACATAACACAACAATTGCACGAAATGGACGAAGAAATGTTAGATAACTACCTTCGGATCTTCTACGCAGAAGTAAAAACAAAAGACGGCCAAGACTACAGCCGCTCAACGTTTCTGAGCTTAAGAAATGGTATTGAACGTTACCTTAACTCTGGTCCATACAATAAAGGTGTCACTATCGCTGGCAACCCAAGATTTAAAAAGTCAAATATTGTCCTCAACGCCAAAATAAAGTCTTTAAAGATGGAGGGCAAAGAGAAAGTAAAACACAAGTCAGCCTTGGAACAAGAAGACCTGTTGCGCTTACAGTCAAGTGGTGTTTTGGCTCCTTTAAGTCCTCTTAGCCTGTTGAGAAATGTTTGGTTCCACACTACTTTATACTGGTGCCGTAGAGGAAGAGAGGGACAGAGATGTCTCACAAAAAACAGCTTTGTTTTCCTTCAAGACGCTGCAGGCGACGAATTTGCAACCATGGTCCACAACGAGTCCTCAAAAAATCACCCCGGAGGGATTATCGACGAAGAAAGCTTCGAAAGCAAAGGCAGAATGTACAAAACAAGCCAAGAAAATGATGGTTATAACGCACTAAAGTTATATATGTCCAAGCTGAATCCCAACTGTGAAGCTCTGTTTCAATATCCAAAACGTCGTTGGAATCCAACTGATGGTGTTTGGTATGAAAATCGCCCCCTTGGTGTGAACAAGCTCGGCGAAATGATGAAGGAAATCAGCTCTACTGCCAAATTATCCCAGATCTACACGAATCACTGCGTCAGAGCAACATCTATCACTTTGTGGTCGAATGCCGGGCTTGCAAATAGGCATATCATGTCTATTTCTGGTCACAGAAACGAGCAGTCCTTGCAGCATTACAACCAGCGTCCATCAACAACTCAGTTGAAGCATTGCAGTGATGTTCTTTCCCAAGCACTTGGCAATGGATCAACTGAATCTGCAGAAAACCATCAAGCCGTCCACGTTACTCCAACTTTAGGATGCTTGGAAACAGTGGTATCATCAGTCAGTTCAACATCTACCTGCACAGCTCCAATTTCCAGCAAAACGGCGATCGAGAATGCATTTCCCTTTGGTGGTGTTTTTTCCAACTGTTCTATTGGCAATGTGAACGTTAACTTTAGTTTACAGCAATAAACAGGTTGTATTAAAGCTGGATAATTCAATTTAATGTAAATCCACCATGTTATACGTATATACACTAGAAAACCGGGCGTGTTGTGACAACACGGATTTTTGTCCCGCTATTCGACACGTCAAAAACGTGTTGTTTTCATTGGCGTGTTGTAAATTAGACGTGTTACAGAAACACATCAGGCGTGTTTAAAAAACACGCCTGCGAGAACACACGACACGTCGTCGAAAGCGTGTTGTTATTATTGGCGTGTTGTGACTTAGACGTGTTTCAGGAACACAGAGACGTGTTTTAAAAACACGCCATTCTCAGAACGCGGCAAAACGCGTGTCGATGGACGGGACAAATCAAAACACGCTAAAAGCGTGTTTCAAGAACACGACAAACATGTTTTCATAACAACACGCCAAAAACGTGCTTAACTCGTGAAGCAATATAAAATATTCATACGTGATACAAAAATTCAACAATATATATGTTTTTATTTGAGACGTAGCAATGCGGGATAACATAACACACGGGTAAACCCAAGCATCACAATAAACATGATGGCAGATTAACAAGGAATTACATTTCACCAAAATGCGGAGTTGGATCATAATATTATGCATAAAGTTGGCTCATATAAATGTATATGTCGAAAACTATTCTACCGATTTTCATTCTACAGCCAGTGGTTGTAAAGAAAAGGTAACTTATAATATTATTGATGATTAGAAAGTATTAAAGTTAAAAGTTTTAGATTTATATAATATAGAACTCAGCGTGTCAGTCTGTCACTTTCTTGAAGTTGTGAACGACTTGTCGGCAAAAATTGCAAGATTCCTTGCTAAACACTTGCTTCTATATACACCTTCTAACCACTATTATTAATGTCAA